>DVVJ01000333.1:0-15983 GCA_018234505.1 Junonia neildi neildi
TTATTGCTTTTTCGATGATTTTTAAAGGGGCATACGTCGTGGGTTTTTCCAAAATTTTTAATTTTGTCTTTATATATTTAATATCTAGCAAAACTACAGTTACAATTTATGTTATGATTTAAATAAGCTAAATTTCTTAGTTAAAATGTAAGAATACTTGCATTAATAGTAGCATACAATATTAATAAGTACCTACCGTATAATTTATATGGAGAGATAAACAGTAGCCTGTACGTTAATCTGACGTATAATACGACATTACTGTAAAGTTTTATTCGAATATGTTCAATTGTTTTTGATTGAAAAGGATGTTTATCCATTCGAACTTACAAATTGTTGCATTTGAAGTAGTAGAAGATTCAGCAAGTTGAACTTTATGGAATATACCATTTAGTATTTTATATACTATTTCTTGAAGAGTTTTTGCAATAAGTGAAAATCGAGAGTATCGAGTAAAAGATAAATTACCTCAAAAGCCAGGAAAGCGGAACCATTAGCCCAATATAACTCAAATTTATAAACAAAAACAAATAACAATGTCTGCTCAATATTCAATGTTCCGTGCGATGCGTTGGGTATTTTGTAAGCTTTCGGTCAAAAGTGGTAATGATCATTATTTGAATGACGACGTCCTCGCGCCGATTGTAATCACGAATATAATCGTATGAATGAACAAATCACGCAAAAAATTATTTTCAACCGACAAAGTTCCACGTTTGATTGAAACAGCTCCAGTAAATCCGTCACGCTCTATTGATATCAGATTTAATTACGCAGCTATGTCCGGTTTTTGCGCTATTGATTACAAAATATGAATCAATACCCACAGGAGTATGAAAGAGTTAAACCTAACATGGAATTTTGATTAATATTTCTATTAAATGTATGAAGTTAATTAGTCACAGATGTAATAAAAGGCTGTCTAATTGAATTGACGTGGATTATATAATAATACCACACACTTACAGCCAACTCTTCGCTGGTGTACGCGGTGAGGGTCCTGCGGTCCTGCTGCAGGACGCAGTAGAATGGCTCCCAGGAAGGAGGCACGCCGACAGCGGCGCCACTGACCGCGCTTGTCGCTGCATCTGAAATAACAGTACATGACATAAATATTGCTGCGATAACCAATCTAAATTTATTTGTTAACCAAAAACTTAATTATTACATGTTTAATACGCGATCTTACGATGAATAAGCTATTAGAACAAGATAATACGAAACAAATTAACCTACAATCTATGACGGTATAATCGTAACATGCAAATACTTCGCGTACGCGAATTCAAATATCTTAGTCATCGCATGTACCGTTATATTAACTCATTACCAACACCTATATAGAGATATAATTGAAAAGTTATTAAGTTTAATCGACTTAACCTATTTTCTTACATAATTTAATCGCATTTATAGCGAAGTAACAGGTGTTCTAGCTATGTAGTATGATGTTTTTATACCAACATCTAATACTGTACATAGAGATTACAATAATTTGTGTTATAAGTCAATTACATAATAAGTAATTTATAACGATGATTTAATGAACCACCTAGGTATGTGGAACGATAAAAGTAATTTATAGCTTACTAACCACCCAATTAGGTACATTGTTCTATTTTAACTTGCCAATCAACGAAAAGCTTGTAAAGATTACGTATTTCATATAAACCCCAAAATTTAGCAAATGGGGTAACTATAATTATATGCGTTTAGCAATACCATTGCAAGACATCCATTACTTCTTAAATGCCAGTATAGCAATTAAAATTTTATAAATATACATATTTATGTAACATATTTACAATTGCACCGATCTTATGCTTTCAACATTACTTAACTTATGAACTTTGAATTTATTATACTTACACAAAATGTCAAATAGTCTTTACTCTAATACGGCACAGATTCCTAGTTGATACCGATTGTTTCCCTAATAAGGTGGCTAAGGACAATTTTCCTTCAGTATACTTGTATATAAAATACTAAATTTGCAAAGGCCTTGACGCGTCGTGTCTATACAAGGGGAACAATAATTGTTACCAATTCTTTTCAATGCATATGCGCAGACGCAAGTAGACACTGCGTTTATTGCGCACGTAGTAAATATGTATGTTAGACGTACGTCCTAATTCAACTATGAATACCATGATACATTGTTGCGTTTATTACAGACAGTAACATTAACAAAACAAGCTGTAAAACGCAGTCTCTATTTCTTGTCATCAAAATTATTCATCCCTGGTTGCGTACACTTGAAATATTCCGTTTTGTGAAACAGACGTCGGTTCTACAGTTATTTAAACCTAGTTGCGGTCAGTGGAACCTCAAGGCTGCGACAAATGCAAAAAACAAGAAGGCTTTATACGATTCGCCGATTGCAATGTTATTACAAGTCGATAGGATATTGGTAATAAATACAACATCGAAATGCGTACCTGATTGTTTTGAAATATACCCGTACAAACAATTAAACAAAACAATAGTAATGCTGATACCTACCTAACAAGCTGTAACTAGTATAATTATTGTATCAAGCGAAAAACCGCTTCATTAATGAGCGAATTTGCAGCGATTTTTTTCTAATAATAAGTACATAGTCACTTCTACTCGTATACAAAAACTAATCTTTTCATGGAGAAGTGAAATTTTCACGGTGCTTTCTTCTGCCTTTTATTCTTATACGCACCACCATTAACAGTCGCATTAACGACTTTCAAAGAGAAGATATTCATTCAATATCTCATATAATATGATAATATAACACGGATATTTTTTAATTCCTTACCATCTCGAACATCTAACATAAGCTAAACAAAACATTAACGTCATTTGAACAGTGAGTCTGTCTCAGAGCTCTAATGGGTACAGAATTAATTATAGCAAAAATAAGAAATTCAATACAATAGTTTCATTAAAAGATATAAATAGCCAGAACTGTACAGACATACATGAGCACAATGGCGGCAATTGGATCACTTATTCAGCTAATAAAAGTCGTTGATGCGTCGCTGTACGTTGCAACGTGGATTAATGCGTTCCATTTAATCTATTAAACACTGACTCATGATACCATCAACAAAAGAAAGTACATTTACAGTACAAATAAGAATCTTTTTAAAAAGTTAACCTTTTGTATTAAAGGTTTACCTTATAAAAAACCTTCTGCCCACACCTTTGGCACCGGAATTTTTTACTAGTATATTGTCAAACTTAATTAACTTTATAATTAATCTTAACTTAAGAAAACATTCTAATGCTGTTTCAATTATACGGTAGGTACAAATACGTAATTAATTCTTGAAATTAATTGTATTTAAGAAAATAACAAAATACAATTTTTATACAAACCTTACTCGTGTGAGGCAATGTAACGGATATGTAAATTTAAATTAATCTCTTGATTTTATTTACCAATTAGGTTCTTCAACGAGAACAATGTACACGACAATAAGACAATAACATATCTTTAATAGAATTTATTATAACAAACTGCTTCCTATGTTAATAAAAAATAAAAAACACGAAATGGCTCTATTAAATCCTTCGTACAGAGGATTTTGCAAAATCGAGCAAAAACTTTTAAGCTTAGTTTAGTTAGACGTATAATTTTATGCGATTTGAAATGTAGGCATATTTTGTAACATACTATTAAAGTATTCTTAATAATAAGTCATAAAATGGATTTCGCCGAGACAGGCTATCGAGATCAAGCAAAGATCCCGTCAGGCTCTGTCTTACTTTAAATAATATAAACATGTTGATAGCTATAGTTATCAACTTTACTTTACTTCACTACTTTAGAAATTTAGATTGTAAAAAAAAATTAAAAAATTAACATCATGTCACCTGAAATGCATAGGATCTGTTACTTTACACAAACAATTTATTACTGTTTAAATGTATGTACTTCCTTTTAAAAGGAGTAACTTAGAATAAGTTGTTTAATTTTGAATTACAGTGTATAAAGCCTACAGCTGTTCGCTTCAAAACCGGCTACATCCTAGAATCTAATGTTAAGAGCATAGTTAAAAGACGGTTTACTAGTCGTCATACGAACGAGAAATACTCGTCTCTCTTATAATGAGCTTATGTGTGGCTTTGCGGATGCGCCGCCGGGATATGATAGGTTAAAAACTTTACCGCCACTTGAAATGCGCATCAAATTCAAATTCAATCGTGTATTCAATGAAATAAAGAATGCCTGTCGTCATGTCATCCCAACAATAGCTTATCATAACCGGTTTAATGAATAATTTTATAGAATTGCTACCAAGACCTCCATCCATTACAGGATAAGTTTAGACAACAAAAATAGTAATTTGTATGTCTTTTAACATTTCCTTATTATTCTGATACCGAAAAGATAAAAAAAATGGAAGCCATCACAAGTCGTTACTTATATTACGTATATTACGTTCTGCGATATGAATTTTTTCGAAATTATCAAATTAACACATTGAAATATTCCATTAACATTCATACAAACATTTAAAACGATATTGCCAGCAGCTGCATAACTATATACGCATAAAATGTTGACATTTACAATAACAATTACTAACACCAATTATGTTTATATACGGACAGGACGTATTACAACATTGCACTCTTATGTTCGCCATCTATTCCGTCTTTTACGGGCTGCCTGCGTTGCGTTGCCCTCTCGAGTATGCTCTATGATGCCCATTAACATATGCTATGCCTAAGACCTTTAGATATATTCCACAAATGGTTAAGGATATTTATACGTCAGTTACAGCGAATTCGAAAGCAAAGAAAGTATCATTTAAATCACGTTTTAATCACAATTTATGGGTTTCGATTATGCGATCGTTTATTGAATTACAAGAATAGTTTAGTAATAGCGGCTCGCGTCTCGGGCTCCCGTAAATGAAGTGGCAGTTAATGTCAGGAGAGAATGGGTATTTTTATATTTATTAATTGCTCGGAAGTATGTAGTCAGCCGCGGGTTGCAGCGCTGGCAGTCGAGACATTTCATTAACGCGAAATAAGCCAGTGTTCATACAAGGCCTAGTTGTCAAGTTTCGCATGTTATAATTAAAGTAAGGAAACTAGCACGCTGTTAAAGTAATTGCGCTACGGTTAACGGATATGGCAGAATCGAAATAAATATATTTTTATCTAATCTATACATCAAATAAACCCTTTAAACTGTATTTTAACATAATAGCAGCAGCTGCATTAATTTTTATAATTAAATACAAAGACAGTTATTATATCATATTATATTTCAATAAGGATGAAAAAGCAACTATTATCATTAATCGTGACTTTTTTAAACAAACAACGTTTTAAAACAAATATTAGTTATCTATATAGCTCCAGTCGAGTTCATGACATAGGATATTGAAAACAAATTCGTAAGGTCTTAACATATTATGTCATAATACTTGTTTTTCTACAGCATAGCATAATGCTCGAGCAGCTTTTTTAACAAAAAGTAAGTTCAACGTATTCCTGCACGTTCCCTAGACAGGGTAAAACTAAAGGTCACTCGTCGACCAGCAACAAAGGCCGTCTAGATGCATATAACATAGCTATTATACATGCATACATACATAATACGCACATAAATAGAAACATGCCATAACATAAAACATTTTAATTACAATAATTGCATTTTCAAATAAATAACGCTCTATATTTAACCTTAGTATTGAACTAAATTCGCTTCTTATTCTTTGTAAGTATCCTTGTGGTGATGTGAAACGTAAACTGCAGCGTAATTTTAATTAGTCTATCACATCTTTCAGTAAATAGGCTGTCTAATACAAAAAGGATTGGACAAATGAGGCTGATATTTCCTACAATGAGGCTGATATTTGTAAACGTTTAAAGTTTATTCATCATTATAGACTAGATCAGATTAGATATTTCATTAAAATTGATAGGTTACAAGCAATATAATAACATCTCTATGCCAAATTACACTGACATTGAACTAGATCAGTAACATCGTGAGAATATAACGGCCGCTTCGACTGCGACCAGCAAAGCGTGGTCGGAATTTATTCATTCAATTATGGTCTTTAAATTAAACATGGCGTCTTTTGTAACTCTTTCATGCTCGGAGAACAATATGCATGATATGTATTGTAACTTCCTGTGGAGTGATTGCTGCGTAGGCGACAGAATTACTATCAAAAGTAACTGTTCGCGCCTCTACCTATGCATATTAGGTTTTAACAGCGACTTTTTTTAATTTATTGTTTTGTTAGGTACAAATATATTGCGAATATAAAAGTTTTTATGAAATCCGAAAAAAACTGACCATTGCAATTGTAATGTCGAGTGTCAAACTTTGCCGAGAAATAAAATGCAACCAAATAATAACCTGTAGCTCTACCAAGCCAATATAAATAATTTAATCTTTTAGTTATGCCAGTTGACAGTTTTTATTCATATTTATTTAATAGGAGTTTTCTTTTTTAAATAGATAGTATATAAAAATTTTGTCAGGACCAAGTTTTAAAACGTGTTTTACAAGAATTACCTGACTATAAATCCAAGTGTATCGCCATCACCGTTTTCGTGCATCGAATACAAATATCAGACTTAATGGAGATGGGTCACCGTTGATGGTTTTATCAAAATAACGGCTACACTTTATACGTACACTGTATTGTGTATTCCAAAAACGTAAACGACATAAACACTTGTAGCTAAGAATATTCTACGTTTGAAACCATTCAACATTGTGTTCCATTCATATCTGTTTTTTAACAGAGAATTGTTTATATTTAGTCAAAAGATTTATTTACTTACATAAAATATGTATGTATATATAAGTATTATTTTATAAGTATATATGTAAGTGTATGTATGTGTAGTAGTACCTATTTTGCGATACAATTAGTTTGCACTTTATTGCCCGCTGTATACTATATCACTCACTTCCATAGGTTGACTGGATGAGATCTCTTTTAGAGATAAGTCCGCCTTTGCATAATCATATATTGTATTTTAATGTTAATTTCTGTATTTTTTATTCTGGTGCAATAAAGAATATACTAAAATACAATGCAGAATATAATATTTCTTAAGACAAATCACAGATTATCCGAACAAATTGTTGATTCGTTATAATCGTTCATACCTATCGTGGCACATGTAAGATTTTCATAACGCGTAGGCGCAATATCCAGCACGACAGGGCCCGCGACAAACATAGAGAAAGCCATACAATTTGACACAATTAACTCGGTACCACTCCTAATACACAATGTACACAACAGAATGAATTATGATTATTCTTGACAGCCATTGCATTGAAATAGATAAAATGTAGACATTAAAATATTAAGTGGCCCTTAAATAGAACGCTTATGAACTCATTTAACTTATAGCTTTGATCGAATTTCAGTAAACCTATATTGATGTATAAAATATTAGGTCAATTGGGTCAACAACCAACGGGCTTCAAGGCGCTACTCAACTTTCTCTCTCAGTTATGGATAGAGCACGTCCAGAATTTTTAACGGAATTGAATTTTGGAGCAAAAAAGTTTATTGCCATTTAGAGTATTTTAAAATTAAAAATTATCACAAGGCTAATTATTAAGTTGACGATTCGTTAAAGTTTCTTTTAAAATTAATCCATGAAATTTTATTGATCTTATAACGAATCACATTATCTATAGAAGTAATATTTTCTACCATCGTGACGATTAGCACCAATGACACTATGCAAATACATATAATAACAAAGTTACTTTATACACACATTTTCATTTACACAGAATATTTTTCATAATTTCTTCTTAACATGACTAGCACCAATGTCAAACTACAAGTAAATCGTTCTTCGCTCTGCTTCATAAAGCAAGTGAATATTCATTGAAAGTGTATGAATCATTGCTTGAATGAAATGGAATGCATAACACAAGCGCGGGCAACACACAAGTACTCTTCTTGTTACCTAGAAATCATAATACGAAAGTAACAATAATATAAAGATTGTTATTAACTAATATATAAAACTAAAATGTAGGCTGGATCGCATGACGATTATTTCTGTATAGAAACCCTTCGACTTCAAAGCCGATTATTGCGGCTGGTTAAAGCCTTCAGCCTACAACAGCAATGATGCGCATAAAAAATGCACCTTATAAAGAACGAATATCGACTTATAATTTGGTAAAATACAGTACTACCTAGAATATAAATGACTGTACAAACATTTGGAAAATTCTTGTCTGCGTTATCCTATTTGCCGATAAATTCAACGAGAAAAATATTTTTTTATTTATAAACTGTCGATAAGTTCAACGAGAAGGTTATTGTTTTTTCTAAGAATGAAATTAAAATGGTGGAAAGATTTATCACTTGGTTTCAACACTTAACCGACTGAATCATGAGACTATTACACTTCATCAATACCTCTTATTGTGTCGTGTACCGATAAAATTACCGAAGAGCATTTAACGGTTCCCATAGCAAGTTACGTAAGAATGAACGTTACAAGATGATGTTAGACAGGAAAACATCGAACTTTCTCTATTGATGTTTGTGCGACAGGAGGTCCGGATATCCGAATGCATAGGCACGCACGAGATCTACATATTTCCATGAAGTGAAAACAACTTCGATTACATTGTGAATTAAAATGAATCAATACTGTCATTGCTCATAATAAATGAACGTTAATTTTATTTTTATTCGTTTATCGCAAAGATTTTAAAACAGCTAAAACTATAATAAGCAGTAATTTAATAATTTTCAAGACACATACGTATATCTCAACCATAATAAATTAGGACCCTTTTTATAATAAAATAGTTAAGGGTCACGTATTCCAAGAGACTTATCTCATACAATTCGAAAGAAAAGAATCAATTACAACGCCATTGAATACCGAAATGTGCGCGACAATATGACTCAATAGGAATTAAAATTTATGAATTGGTTCTCAGCTCGAGTCACGAATTCCCTGACATTAAATAGAGTTGACTCGACTTAAGGCCTTTTGTGTTGACGAGCTAAATTAATTTCAAAAGCGGTAGCATAATCGCCAGATAATAATACTAGTACTAGCAGCGGTCTCAAGAGGTTCATGCTTAGCATTCATATTAAACTACTTTTCGTAAAACACTACGTTATATTTGTAGAAAAACTTGCTTCACACCATCAAAATCACCCGACTCGAACCAGTAAGCGTTGAATTATTTTTTACAGTAGAACATAAACAAATTAAAACTAGCTAACATGATATCTTGTCAACGCCATTTTAGATTGCGACTGAGAATTCTGGTAGGTACCTATATCCGTCGTAAACTTTTTTGATTGAAACTTAAGTATTTGACTTTATCCTTAGTGCATATAAATTATCTAAACTGGATTTAAATGTCACGTACATAAACTTTATTTAAATTACAATACAAAATATTTTCATGCAATAAATTAAGTTTTAAATATACTTATATGGAAATATGTGTTTTCTTTTATGAAGTAAGTTATTTTTTTGGGGGGTAAGTAGTCACGATAGATATATGCTCCTCGGTTAACGCAAATATTTATGGATGGTAGTGATAATTATAAATCAGTAATTCAGTATCCTTATCCTGATCAAGTGTTTTTAAAATCGGTACAAAGCAGTCACTTTTGCTTTTTTAATACAAAACACAACAATAACACACAAGATATATAACACTTGCGTGCCTGTTTCAATGAATATTTATATCAATTGCATAATTTAATATGAAAAACCAAGTGAAATTAAATATTAATTAACATACCACAACAAATAATATTTTCGCTTGCGCTGGACATGTAAAACAAATACCATACTATCATTTGTGCCAAAATGAGATAATGGGCCAAGTATAATCATACTTGTAGATAAATAGGTATCAAACATAACTAGTATAGTATTTTTCTGTCTATATTTCTTAATCATGAAAAGGAAACCGTAAGTGATTGATCTATGATGAACTCAAAACTGAACTTGAAACGTATTTTTAGTTTTTTTATATTTTATGTTATGATTTTGTCACGTATGAATTATGCTCTAATTAAAGGAATTCTTTCATTTTTATTTAAAGAATGATGATCTTTTAGATCAGTCTTGTTGATTATTTTTTTTAAATAGGTTTCGATTATATGTCGAAAGACAGAGATTTGTTCTCAAAAAACTCAGCAGTCTGCGGAGCAACTAATGTTCGACTTTAAATGATACTAAAATACTTTAGGAAGTAGAAATGAAACATTTGTGATAACATCAAATTTGCTTTTCTGATAACGACATATGAGAAATATTCAGATAAAGAAGCTTTGAGAACTTATATAAATGACGTAAAGTCCGACAGTTACATACATTAAGTTCCGACTTTAACAGTTTTACCTTTTATCTTCTCATCGTTTCTGTATACCGCATTGTTTTTAAAATTGCATTTTAATCATTTTCTTTCCTTCCTTCATTAATGCTCAGTTTGTAATAGGCAAGAGATGCGTTTTAATTTGCTATACTTTTCTGTTATAAAATATTCTCCTTTGAAAACGACGATCATTTGAGATTATTGCACTTAACTCTTAATGTTCTTGCAAATGGCGGCTTATCTCTAATGATATCAATTCGGTTTCGTGTGAACTAACATTATAAATTGCGACACACTATTTGGTATACCAAAACACACAAATTAACAATTAGAGGAACAGCATATAAGCTGTAAAGTTTTCGATATATAGGTCATAGGCTGGTAATGTTTCGCAACAGACTTGTTTTGAGAAATAGCAAGACAAGTGATCCGGAGTTTAGTTTTTCAAGATACAGAGTAAAGCTGATACAAAGGTGACGTCAGAGACGTGTGAAGCGAACCGGGAATCGAACCAGTCCGGCGGGTGACCGGTACAGGTGTACGGCGCGTGCGCATGAGCTGCAGACTCCTCTCGAATATGTACTTGTTTTATTAAACTCGAATTATATATTTGGCATTAGCAATGTCCATTTTTTAAGACCACTTTTTTTACAACGCATTCAACTGCCAGTCGCGGACATTTCGATTTAAACTTGCCTCCTGATAAAAGATCAAAACAAGTTTCAATACAAATAAACAAAAGGAAGTAGCGATGTCCTCTATTTCCAACTATTATCAAAGACAACTAATCGATATTAATCATTAGAAGAATTAATTGATAAAATATATTACAGGAAGTGTGTACCGTTAAATTGTTTAAATTACTAGTTCACGTAATAAATTCATACACAACAGAAACTCGATTCGATCTGTCTGTAGTGTTAAAATTTCCCACGACCGCAAACACCTTAAAGTAAACCTTGAAATAAAGTTACTTAACTTAATGGTATGAAAGGTACCTAACTCGAAGTCCACGAACTGATCAAACATTCTGTGCTTTAATAAGTCAAATATTTATCATTAAGGTTGCAGAAACAATCAGAAGCAAAAACAATAACTATTATTGATTATGTATTTCTAACAAAAGCTGTTATCCTTCACTTCAACTCAAGTTCGGAACTTGATAAGAATCACAGTCATATTGCCTATTGGAATTTACTCTGTACTAAGCTCCTAGGCCTCACCGAAGTCAATAACTAATGGGCAATATATTAAAAATTGTTATAAATAATGTCACCAGATTCCCATTTGGATCATAGAATAGAATTTAAATTAAATCTAAACAATTAATTTAAAGATAATCCTGATTATTCCATAATCACTTTCATAAAATGACACTATGATCATGTTTTTTAAAATATAAAACACAACTTCGTAATTCTTTATATTCGCATGAATTTTAAACTAGAAGTAGCAATAAATAGCAGGCAAATCGTTGGTTGGCCAGCGACCACACCGACTGCAGTTAGCGAAACGTTGTCGCCAATAGTCTCAATGCTTTACGAATACTAAGTAGTTGCGAGATCGATTGTTAATTAGGAATGAGTGGTATGGGAGATCTAATTTATAGCGGTAATTAAACATTTGCAAGGATAAAGTTCTTCTAAATAGTACTTTACGTTGATTGCTGGAACAAGAAACTTTTAATTCTTCAAGTATCTTTGTATGTAAGTATCTTTAAATTCTTCAAGTATCTTTTTATATTTTATAAAGTAAAATATAGATTTTACTTAGGTAGCTTTGTTAAGGATTCAATTAAACGTTTATTAAGATCATTTTCCCCTAAGTTATATGCAATTGGTTGTGTCATTTTGTTTTCAATTTAAACAAACTATATTCGTATAATTTTAATAACGCAATGCAATAAGAGGAACATCAATACAATTTTTACTTCACATTACAAAATTAAGAAAAAACATATCTTCAAAACAGGAATAACGTAGCCATGTTTGAGTAGATATTCCAAAGATTTACATGAGAATTATAATCGAAACCAAAGTCGAGTATAAAATTCTTGAGAGTAAATATTTTATCTACGAGTTATGTTATTATGGCTTATCTACGAGTATGATAAAATTTGACAAAATACGCCAATAAGAAGTATTGCACTTTTTCATTTAGAAAAATGAAAGGATTGTAAAAAAATCCTTATCTCAATATGAAATATATACGGGAGCGAATCGAGGCCACAGCAGCTTGTAACTTGATAAGTACTTGTAATGATTTCAATTCAAAAAGAATATAAATAATATTAAGTTAGATTTAAAACTCGATCCGCTAATTCTCTGAAATGGAAGTACCTATGTACTAATGGAATTCAATTGTTTATTTATTTTTTATTTCTTGTTCTTGATAATCCATACATTTTAACATCAAATAAAAAGTACGACACAGGTGCGGATAACGTCCCGCTAATTTTAGTTTCTAATGTTTTAATCTTTAAATTTTAATTACACACGTCAATTTTTTCGGATATTGGTTTTACACGACGCTTAAAAAAATCTCCAAATGCCTATATATATATTTAAATCCTACGAATATCCATCAAAGTTTTACTACAAATAATTGTAACGTAGTTCGACGAAAGGTTTTATTCGGGTGGCAACAAATTTCACCAACAGATCACGTCTTTCCATTCAAACGGAGCCAATGACCGCACCTCATTCAGAACATAAAGGGAATACTTATGCAATCAAAATAAACTCCGACACTATTTATAAGCCTTGTCCTGCTAATAAAGAAAAAAGTCTGAAAGAAATACCTTGCGCTCAACTAGTGGTGCGCTCGCTTTGTTGCTTTTGTTTTTGTTTATCTATTCATCTATTGCTTCTTCGTATTTGTACTTTAATTACTGTACTGTTCAATATTACTTTTCATTGTCTTAATTTTCAAATAAAATATTGAACTCAATTGTGTGAATATTAATACCTAAGTGAAGAATAAATATTACTAGCAGTTGTGACTGATGACTTTGCTTACGTAAATTTTGCATACAAACAAATCTCTGTTAACTCCTTTAAAGATGATATTTCATAAAATCCATTGTAGTAGATCCACACAGTAGAAATGGTATTCCCATTTTCCAAATTACAAGCCTACCAATACTATCTCAGTAATTTCAAACCAATTACACGGTCCCAAATTAATTAAACCACGTACAAAATTATTACGCTATAATTATATACCGTAATCTCAATTCCATGTCCGTATTGTTTCCCACACAAATTGGCCGCCATTAAACCAAATACCGGCGCAATAATGCTCCGTTGGTTTTATTATGTTGTTATTTGTCATCACTCACTGGCAGAGTACTTTTTTCTATTATTCTAACTGTAACGTAATAGGTTCCCCATAGAAAATACCATTCCATTGCTTTTCCGATCAGTCGTTATTATGGTTTGAAAGGATTACAAGAAGTATTGTTATTAGACTGAGTTTAGCCGACTTTTAAAGTAATCATGTAAAATATAAAAAAATTGTGAAAACTTGACGAGCTTTACTATGAAAATTAATTAATAGAAATCGTTAAATGTCAACAAAGTTTTCCAAAATTTAATGTTATACAAAATTTCTATTTTGCAGGTATTATTTTTTAAATTTAAACCCATACATATCTCTAACAAATCCTCCGACTCTCTTTAGATTGAACTGTCTAATGTATTTTTCAGGAAACTGCATTTCAAACTTAAAATTACCGAATATAGGTAGATACATCAGAGTATTACGAATATTAAATTAGCATAAGTAAGATGGTGTATTAATAATAAAATTACATCATACGCATATTTAATACATTAGCAGGTTTATCACTTGATAATCTAAATAGGAAATCAACTCGCATACTTTTTTGTTAATTAAATAACAGTAAGCTTGAATTGGATTACACAAGCGAGAGACGACATTCACATGGCTTAAAGTACTCCGTTATATTACATAAAAACTTCTTCGAGATATAATAATTATTTGTAAGAAGACTGTATAAAAACGCTGAGATAAAAACATCTCTCTATTGATGTGAGTACAGAAACAAGCTGGAACAAGTGTTTCAACATTGGTAAGATGTTCTATACAGGAAGGCAAGAGCTATTAGAAAGTATAAACAGATGATCAAATGGTATTACTCGTCGCGTCTTTATATTTCCTAAGAGAAGCTCTATCGAAAGCTATTTAAATTAATATTCATTAATTTACCCATTTTCATGGTTTTTAATAAAAAACGAATCAACCAAAGTATTGATTCTGGGAAGAGCCTTAAATATACCTTGAACATACTTCTATATTACTGTATTACAGTTTCTATACAACTTCTTTAGGATTACATCAACGCTACATATAGAAAAGGGAAGTATAAGAAAAGGTATAAATTAGCAACTTGGTCAATTAGAACGGAATACGTTAGAGCAGACGCGACATTCTTGTCCATATCAGTGTCACAGTTACAAGGAATGTTCATTCACGAGGAGCACAGGAAGGTATCTAAAGAACTCTTTTTTTCTAACATGATTAAAACGCCTCAATAAACATCTTAACGATTTTAAACTCACATAAACTTAATGCCCAACACTCAACTTTTGATCACAGTTTTAATTGATGCTTTGACACAGGAAAGCTTTAATGTAAAATGTTTTTATTGTGTCAGACACGATTTTTTTGGAAAGGTTGAATATAAAATGTCTTTATTGTGTCGGACATGACTTTTTATGTATATAAAATGGCGGCTAAACGAGCATGCGGTCACCTGATGTTAAACGATTACCGCCTATGAACATTTGCAGGAATAGCGGAGCAATAGCTACGTCCACACGTTGTCAGTTTAAGAAAGAAGAGAGGAAATTAAATAAGGGAATAAATCGGGAAGGATGTTCAGATACCAGCTCTATCTGCAGAACGCAACTCCGTTAGTTACTTTGATATTGCTGAGATAGCCTGAATACAAGATGTAGTCAGTAGTACTAGTCTTCGGCTGATATTAATACGTGACTGTAGAAATGTACTGCCAATACGTAGAAGATGAATTGACACCTAATAAGTGCTACATACCAAACCGCATCTGCTTCTTCTATAACTACAAACGAAACCAATATAACTGAATTAATGTACTATTGTTGGTCACAAGTAATACACTCGATAAGCAAAACACAACATAAAACATACGCATTGACCCTGTAACTTTCTCAGCGAACGCGTAAAGCACAAATGTTTATGCGGTCGGCCACGTCGGCCACGGTCACTCGTAATTCTTTTTTAACAATGACTGTACAACACACGTACAATCATTGTTACGGAATATAAATATTGTCACGACAGGGCAATTTTAAAATGCTGGCAAATGTATAACAGAGCTGAGATTAAAAATAATAAATATCTGAACTCTGAAACATTTTAACTGTTTAAATACGTTAATTTGTGTTAATTAGTGACATTTTTACTTTAGTCCATTAATTTATTCTTTCATGTTATACAAGTAGCTGATGATTCACAAAAAGGACACATATTTCATTTCAATTGTAAATATTGTTCCAAAAAAGTAACTTGATATTATTAATACACAACCCTTTCATTCTTTTCTGTCTTATGTCCCTACAGAGTGGTTGGTACAACTTTGAAG
>DVVJ01000334.1:0-15979 GCA_018234505.1 Junonia neildi neildi
GTAAGTGGAATACCTCTATAAGTGAAACGACATTGCAGGTCCCTTGATGTCTCACTTAACCAGGTTTCACTGTATTTGGAATCAGCAAATTATTCTTTATCCAAATATGTATAAAAATCAATATGTCAATAAATGGCGCTTAGACCAAATAGCCTTTCAACCGTCGATATCTACTTTTGTGAATCTGTAAACGTTAATTATGTTAACTTCTACTAACTCATAAACTCGTGACTTCATACTCCACTGAAACATAAAGTTTTCATTTTACATGTTAATATATAAAAAAAAAAGATTTAATTTGAAATTGAAACTTAATTATGTAACATTTCTATAACAACTGAATAATATTTTCAGGTGAAACAGGAAGGTCAGAAGCCGACGACAGAAACGCAGGGTCCTCCGCCGCCGCCGACGTCCCAGTACTACTTACCACCGTACATGCAGCCGCCGCACTACGGCGCGCTGCCGTTCGACCCGGTGTACCGCGCGCCGCTGAGCCCCATGCTGGTGGGCGGGTTCGGCGGCGGCTGGACCGTGCCGCGCTACCACGCGCCCGAGGACCTGTCTCGGCCCGGCGCGCCCGCCAAGCTGGAACTGCTGCCGGGCCACGGCGCGCAGTACTACGGGCCGCACGGCCACGCGCCGCCGCACAAGATCCACGAGCTGCAGGAGCACGCCAAGTCGCCGCAGGGCAAGCCGCCGCGCCCCGAGCCGCCCAAGGAGGCGCCGCGCTCGCCGCCGCCGCAGCGACACGTGCACACGCACCACCACACGCACGTCGGCCTCGGCTACCCGCTCTACCCGCCGCCCTACCCCGGTACGTTGCTAACATAACGCGTGTTACCTCCACTAGCATCTTGTATTTGTATATAGTGCAAGATTGTTTTGCAATTTACAGAATAAAAAAATAAGTTTAAACTAAAAACTAACAAGTTTGTTCTGTTCCTTTACGCTTGCTTTGCTTATATTTATAGTTTTGCATATACGAATTATTTTCCCTTATTTTCTCGAATACATCTTTCTCACGACCCCACTCGCGATCCCGGTCGCTGCTAATGTTGACGTGTCATTGGTTGCAGGGGCGCGATAGCATTCGGCTGAAAAGCGGCCGAACCCCGCGCAAGTGTAACGTTTCCCCGTAGAAAGATGTCATTCGGGATATTGAAAGTTACTAACAGAAAGAGACTTTAATAGAAGATTATGTGTTCCAGCGGCAGCCGTACTGGCGAGTACGCAGGCGGTCGTCAACTCATTCCCGACTCCGCCTAAATGAGTAAACGCGAACGATAAGTGCAGGAGCGGACGCTAAAGTTTCGTCGACTCCGAGAGGCGAGTCGACCAAAGATAGACCCGAGTGAGGATATCGATGTTTTTATCGATCGAAGAATCGATAGTGGAAACTATAACCGGATGTGACAAACTGTGACTCTCGTGAGATACTTGAAGACTTATAAACTGTGGACTAAAGTGAATCGATTTTATCTCTATGCCAGTAGCCATAATTAAACACTGTGATCTCGCATAACCCACAAATGTGTATGTGACGTGCGCTTTGAATGTTATAGAATGTGAACTAATAGTTACCTGAGTTTTAGTTGAAGAGTGTTGTGGTCTCCAGGACTCCGCTGTGGATGTTGTGAACGTGTAAATGTTGGAGGGACATTGGATTTGGACTTTTAACTGTCTCCACCATTAAATGTTTCATTTGTAATTAACTAGTGAAAGCACAAACTAGTTCTGTACATATTAGCGTTACATGTAAATTACGTGACTATTGTTAGTGTCCAGTATGTTGATCAATATTGTAATATAAAACATCGAATTCTCCGATTGTCCCGGGCATTGTACTGATGATTGAAGCCCCGTAAAATTATATCTTGAATACAGTGTACTAAGATCTTTATTTATGAAAGAGCATTCCAACAAAACAAAATCGATCGTATCTAGTTTTAAACTTAAGATTATTCGATATTTAAGTAATATAGTGTAAGTTTAAAGGCATCAATGTGATCATCATAACAATATGAGTCGTAGCGTGCACAAATCGTATTCTGTCTCGATACTAGCGAGAAACGACTATTTATAATGTAGAGAGCATTCTATAGAATCGTGGAGTGTTTTGAATATCGCTGTGCGTCTGTATGTATGTCTGGCTTTTAAGAATAAAATGTATAAAAAAAATCTCATAGTCCGATATTCACAAATACAAGGGATTAGCGTTTCCGTACCTTTCTGTACTGCACTGTAGTTAAGAGCTGCATTTTAATTAATGTAACATTATTTTGTGTTAGCGTATCATTTGATAGGACACGATTGTATTAATTTAAACAAAAAAAATAGTCTTCCAGTCGAAAGTTTTAAGACGGCTGTACTGTAATTGTGTTTGCATTTCGACACTTCCTCTCTGTAACAGACCACTGAGACCGATCGTCGCTCTAGTATCAGCACATAAGTGTTATGTATTTTAAGTAATTACCCGAGTGTATTTATAGTCGAGTGAGAGGCACTTCGATTGATCGCATTTCAACATAAGTAGTGACCTCTGTAACACATAGATGACAAATATTATATGTAGTGATTCTGTATTGTTTAACGAGGTTAGTCAATGTACGCGTGTACCTGTTTCAGAAATTAAAACTGAGATTTGTATAAATTGTGGGGCCTAAGTGTTTTCATTTAGTAAATAAAATTCTATGAAGAATTTTTAACATCGATAGTAAGATTTATCGTTTAATGTAGTAAATGCCACTGTTTCTCAGTAAAAAAAATCAATTAAACTTTTCTTTATTTAAACTTCAGTTGAGCCTAAAATTATATTTTCGGAATTATTTAAACTCTTCGCAATATATAAAATTGTATTATTGAACATTTTAACTCGAGGTATATTTACAAAGAGTAATGTACAAAATATCCAAGGGCATTATTGGAAATAGAATATAAAATTCCGGTTTATCTTTCATACGTTTCGGAAGACGAACAATATTTGGGCATGTTTAATTGATATTCGAACTTCTATTTTTATAAGAGACTACAGCATATGTTTTCGTTTAGATTTGCTGAATGATAGAGAGCAAATCCTTAGAGAAATGTTTATTTTTATGTATATGATAAAGGCACGCTGACATGTTTTTGTCCAGCGCTAGTGCGTTGATAGACTGACGATTATTTTATATCGATCGACGCGAAGTCGCGGCTCATTACGCTTTCATTATTTTGTATCGTACCAGTGACTTGGTAAGCAACATGTTGTTGTATTATAGTATCGATATATCATTTGTGTATTTTTTCGATGTAAGTAAAGCCAACTTTGATTTCTTAGAAAAGAATTCGAGACGTTAAAAAAAGGAATAATAAAGATAAATTATTTCTTAATAATGTTTTATTTCCTTAGTCCCTAAATAAATGTACATACATTTTATAAAATTGCAATAATTATGCATAATGTAAATTGACTAGGAACAATCGTTAGTAGGTTAATATTTATTAAAAATTTAAAAATTAGGTATTTTTACAAGAATGAAATTGTAAAGGTGTACACATACAAATTACATAATTATAATTTTGAGATCTTAAATCGATAACTTAAGGAATAATTTAATAAATTTAGAGAGTACGTGGTAACATAGTAAAATACGAAAGTCATTATTAGTAAATTAATTCATAAAGCTTATTATTAAGTGAATACGTTAATTACAAAAAATACTGATCAAAATAGTACATTCTATAAAGAATAGTGTACAAATTATTAAAAATCAATATAAAAATACAAATTTTATGAATACAGTCATATCATTCTTTGGCTATTATTTGTTGAAGTATAAAAGGTACAAAATATAGGTTTGGCAAGATTGTTACGGGTATTGTTATGTATTAAACCCAAGCTGAGCTTACATCAATGGAAGCATATAGTGAATTAAAATTATACTTGTTCCACAATTCAACTTTTAAGAATTCTAAATAGTTTTACAAAAGTAACTACATTTCAAATAAAATCTATCACACAATTTTCTTCTATCTCTATCCTAAAGTATGCAAAAAAATTATTATATTGTTTAACTTAGTCCAGCATTTGATTTTTGTTAATGTTCTAGAAAAATATTAGTTATATTAAAAATGTAAACTCCGCTTAAGTATTTGGTCTCAAGAATACAAGGTAGCGAAGTATAAAATAATTTAAAGGTAATAATTAAATATCAGTCTAAATATCGTCAGGTCTCAATTGTCTTTCACCCTCATAGAGAAATATAAGCATGGCTTTATACAAAAGATACAACCCTAGCATGCGGCGTTCCCTATGCGGCCACGATGAGGCCACGCCGTAATAATTACCAGTCTTCAAATTCTTTAAATTCTGTAAGCCGATGACATCAATCATGGCTGCTTCGTATGTGTACGCCTCAGCGGGGATGACGTTTTGAAATACATGCAGACATATAACTCCCACTTTGTCTGACCATATGTCGAGGATGTGTTGGACTTTCTTATCACCGGACTGCTTGAA
Source organism: Junonia neildi neildi (assembly GCA_018234505.1). Lineage (NCBI taxonomy): Eukaryota > Metazoa > Arthropoda > Insecta > Lepidoptera > Nymphalidae > Junonia > Junonia neildi. The sequence goes on from DVVJ01000334.1 coordinate 4,502, forward strand.
GTTTTGCTTCCAAATGGTTTGAGCTTGGTATAGGTGAGCGTAAGGTCTTGAGCGTTTACCTGAAATTAATTATGATGTTTGTTAAGTAGTTTGTAGTAGCGAAAAAGATTACAGAATAGATCTTAAATCTATGCTTATGAAGCTAGACAAACAATGGCAACACTTGTTGTATATCCATAGGCCACTTAAGATGTATTTTAAAAATAACAACTTCAAAAAATCTAGAGTAATTAAAATGGAGCGTAATCATATTTTCTAATATGTATTTACTTTCAATGTACATTTCTTTATTTTCATTTTTAAGTATGTATAATTATGTTAAAAAAGCTACAAAATTTAAATGTGCACAGATATATAAACATTTTGAGTTGAAATATTAAAATATATTACCTTTTCCAACATAAAATATCGCTTTTATGAAGGTACTCCAGGATGAATAAGGATCTTGTTTCCCAGCTTTAGCAGGCAGGTTGGCCGTCACCCTCGGATCAAGTAAAAGGTATGTGAATGAAGTTTTCGCGTTTCCTTCCCGCCATTTCTTGTCTAGTTTCGCGAAATCCGCCTTTGCAACATTTTCCAATTCTTCATATGGAGCCAGATTATGTATCCAACTGTCACATCGCAATGATTTTTCAAGTTCAACGCTATATGCTTAAAGTTGAAATACAGACAATATATTAATGACTATATTGAAGAGAACTTGGCAAGTTCGTGGTAAATAATTTATATATATTATTCTTTTCGTTATTGTATGTAATGTAATATGTAAAAGTATCTAATGTAAAAAGAACTAACTTAGTCAAGAGCGATTAAAAGAAAAATTATTATTTTCATAGCTAACCATTGTTAATGAGCTTTGTTGAAAGTAATCTGATGAATTTATCTAATAACATTACAATTTAAAATTGATTAATACAAAAATTAAAATAATAAACTATTCTAAAGACTAGTGTTAAGACATTGTCATAATAATGATTTTTTTTAATTGATTTAATGCAACAGTATAAAAATCACCTTTTCATATTCAACCTACTTTAATTTATTTTCTTGGTCTATTTGGATTCATTCTTTTTATTCCAGTTTACCATTTACGAATAATTGACAATATACAATAGTAAAATAACATTTAAGCAACTTACTTTTATTTTCATGTTGAGCAATAATCGGGTTCTTTTTTAGGGTCTGAAGCTTTTTCAAGTATAACGTCCTTGTGCTGTCCTGTATGGGTCCGGGATTGAATCCTAAGCGAATGAGCTCCGCCCTTAGCGTGTTATTGTCATATTCCATTGAGGACGGAAGGGAGGAGGCAACGGATAGAATTGTTTGGTCCGGTGTCTCGGCTGCTTCTTCAAGTGGAAGCCTGTAATAAAGATATAGATTACATAATTTGTTTATAAAGTGTGTCTTATAAGAGACACGTTAATTATATTATAAAATAAATCATTGTAACATTTAGTGCATGCAAGCTTTAAGTGTATATTGACTATAAATGAACTGGCAATTCCTATCTCATTTTGGAAACTTTTCAAGACAAAGAAGAAACATGTTTATAATTATGTTTGCATTATTTAAAAAAAAATAAGATCAGGGTTACTCTAAAATATTATTATTTGTTAAAAGATATTTTTGAAGATATTATTTTTTGTAATGGTAAAGTGCAGGAAATCTTATTTTAATTTTTTGCTTGAATTTTCCAAAAGTACTTACTTCTGGTTCATAGTTTATATATTATAAATAAAAATGTTAACATTAAGAGAAATAATACTTACACAACAGATGAAACGAGTAACCTCTTTTCAATCAGAACCACCCCTTCTTCCTTATCTTCGTACTTATACTCCTCCTCAATATTCGCCAACACTATACTCCCCGAGAAGTTACTACTAACACCACTGCTTGCCGATGACCTCCTTGTATTGCCCGCCTTAACATCCACATCACTACAAGATGACAACCATTCGTTTGTCTTGTTCTGAGCCACGGCCAAAACTCTGTCCAAATCAACTTGAGATTCTTCAGTTAAAAGAGAGTTTGCGTCTCCAGATAGTTTCTTATCGTTACATAGGCTTGAGTGATTCTTGCATTTCTTTAAACTCGTCTTGTTGTTGTAGTTCTTGTGAATAATACTGTTGGGTGAGCCCGGCAGTGAGAAGTTTTCATAGACACTTCCACGTCTTAGAATGTCATTAGTGCAACTACATGACACTCTACTTTTATCTACCGTTTGTTCCAAAGCCTGTATACCACTTATCTCTACGTCACCTTTATTTGATAAACACGTTTTAAAGGTATTGATTGTATCGTCTACATTATCTTTTGCATGGTCAAAGCAATATTTAGAGAAGTCATTGGTTCTCCAAGGTTCGGATTCATTCTCAATAAGATACGTCTCCCCGAGTATGGTGGGGTAGAGTTTGTTGATAATTAGGCTGTTTTTGTCACACCAATCTCTTATCATTTCTGATTTTCTGACTGATGCGTCATTCAATTTGTTTTCCTCAACGGGCTCATATTCAGCAACCATTTGGTCTGTTGTCACTCGTATTCGTTCTGAAAAAAATTGGTATAAAATAATTATAATATATACATATAATGAGTCTTGTCTATGTATAATTGTATATACAGATAAGCCATAAACTAGTTAACATTTAAAATTTAATTTTCCGCGCAAACTTAAGCTTTGCAGGGGGCGGGAAGGGTTTAATGGCCTGGCTTGTATATTATAAGTTGAAGTTCTTTTTATTTCGTATTTTTTTTGGTATTCAACATGTTTATGTATTAAAGTATTAACACCAATAAATTAACCGAATTGTCTATTTCTAATATTAAAATCACAGACCTTTAATAGATATAATATTTCGCAAAACTAATAGCAATTCACAAATTTTTTAAATTGTTGGTTTCGATTAGTCTTTAAAACGACTAAATCGATTTTGATGGGGTTTTGTTTGGCAGACATATGTTAATTTATTTTATTTAACATTTCATGATAGTCTTTTTTGATTTAATATTAAAGGCTTTTAAGGTAAGCGATGTTAAAAGAAGTAAGTTCGTAATTTTTTAAATTTAAACAATTAATTAATGTTCTGCAATAAATCCATGTAATTATCAGTCGTAAGCCAGCAAATTTTTTTCAGCAAATTAATAAATTTTTATACTTATAATTTTACATCATAATTCTAAAACACGTACTTTAATACCAAGTATAAGTACAAAGCCCCTCTAATTCCACGCTCACTGGTCACGCTTCGATTCCCATAACGCGTAGGTATTTTATAATGGTTCAGGTTTGTATCGCACACTTGTGGGTTCTCACCGTGCTTCGTGGAGCATAAACTTATGAACATTATACCTAAGTGCGAAAACAACTTTAGCTTGTGCCTTTATGATGGAACGAGCTATTAGCTCCGGCTTCACAAGGACTAAAGAGAGGTTCCTAGGTATAATAAGGTATAGGCAATAAGGATAAGTGGAAGGTTTTTTGAAATCAGTCTAGTAGTTTTTGAGAAAGTATAGAAGTTAAATTGGTATTAGTAAAGATACAACGCATAATTGGCTTTATTTGCGTTTTAATTTTACGAAACTACGTAGGTACATTGAAAAGAAACAACTCTTATACTTTTTGGAAAGTTGCAATTCGTGTGTGCGAGCCCTACAAAACCTAGTAAATAATAAACCTTAACAGTCGGTAGGGAAATTGCTCCAATCGAATACATTATTGGTTCACTTATAACGGTAGACCTCAGATGGTAATTGCTCTTGGTAAGACGTAGAGAAATGGTAGCCTGTCAGATAGAAGCAAAATAACTATTAAGTTGCTTTGGTAAAATGTTAGGAAAACCTATTATTATTACCGTATCGAAGTAAAACGAGCGTTAGGGCGTTTACAAACCGAACATATTCTATGATATCGGTCGTGATCATTTTTTTTCCCATAATCTATAAAATATCCTCCTGAGACCCAGGACCCACAAACCCCAGAATAGGGGGTATGACAGGTGATACTATGGGATTATAATCGTATTAAAAGGCATTAAAATTTATTAAATCAGAGTCTTATTAAACCTTAAAAATTAATCATGTTTGGTATGAAAATAAAAAAAAAAAGTTGCTGAAATAATTGGTTTACACTGAAACATAACAAATCTTACAAGTAGAACATTTTACGAATGTTAATTGGCTGCATTTATCCCGTCTACATTTAGATCGATTGTTTTGGTTGCCCTTCACGCATATGGATAAGTGTTTCTTTTAATCTTTTAGCTTCATGGGGAAGAGGCTGCACAAGCCATGCATGCTAAGAACGAGAATGCGTACAAAAACGCTCATATGAGCCGAATCAGTTTATCTACATCTACACTATCAGTATAAAGATCTGTATAGAATAAAATCAAACACTAGGTACTTGACTGATACGAAAAATTCTTTCAGCAGAAGAATGCTACATTATCCAAGATGTAACATAGAACATAGACTATGTCTCACAAATCAAAACATAATAAAAATGATTTTTCAATAGGCATAGACAGGTACCTTTACTACCCTACCTGTTTACTTTTACGGAACCTCACGTGTCATCATTAATGATTCTTATTATGTAGTTGAATGTAGCCGGCTAATTTATCAGCGCGTAAAGGTCGTGGTAACATGATTTTATCGTTTTTTCTTTGAAACAAAAGCATGTGAGCTATCCAAATATTTATAATAAATCTTATCGCAAAGAGTTAATTATTTTAAATAATAATACAATTTTTTTACAAGGAAATATATCTCATTAAGTGTACAGACACCCATAACTATAACATATATTTTTTTAGTGTGAAAGTAAATCTTTGTTTGTTTGTTTCTATTTACGACTTAACCAGAATTGGCTTACCAGAAGACTTGACCAGGACCAGAATTTTGGTGTAGATGTAGACTGAACATTTAAGTAAGACTTAACTTTTTGTCTTAAAAATAAAGTACATAAATTGACATTTATAAAAATTAAAAAGTTTATGTACGAAAGTATACTAGTGTAACCATATTCTTTTCTAACTTTTTCTAAATAATTATTCAACGCAGTCAAAGTCACGTGGACTAACTAGTCCTATATAATTTAAAACAAAAAATAAATTTAATTTAATTTTTTATCAGACTACGACAAATGCATTAAAACCGATTATGTTATTGGACCTTGATAACACGTTACGTTAATTATCGCATACGAGATATGTGATAAAATAAATAAAATATGACTAAGACGGTGCGCCAGCTGAAGATAATGTTAATAAGAAAACCTGCTCGCAAGATGGAGATGCAGCTTGCGGGGCAGATGTTACTAATATCGCGGTAACTTAATAAAAGGTTAATTTACTCGAATTCAATAAGACAGCCCACGCACGGTAGATTGCTTGGTTCAGGGATCAGTCGAAATTAACTAATTAAGTAGATTTGATGAAGGATTTAAGTTATGCACTGAGTAGCTTTGACTTTGTAGGAATTATTATAAATGACTGGTATTAGAGACGATTGTAGTTATAATATCTTACGAATGTTGTAAATAATATTATTAGTTTTTACAATATTTGATTTTTTTTTCTAAATTTGTCAAAATTGTAAACACAAATTTGTCTATCGTATTTTTCTGCAATTAACAACTATTTTACATTTTCCGATAGTTTTGTAAATGTGAAGATTAACAGCTTCCGGCGGTATATTTTTTTCGTATAACAAAATAGTAACGTAGGCGTAGGCAATAAAATGAACTATTGACCCGCCCACGGTTTAACCTGCATCAATTTCGATGTAACCTTTACTATATATAAATCAACTCCCACATATCATAACAAATATGGTATTTTTAAATTAAGATACATATATATGCATGATACAACGAATTTAAACGTCATGTGGGATGCAGCTGTAATTGCGCAATCGATTGGAGAAAGGAAATACAATAATTTAGATGAAAGTATGTAGTTCAAGTTGTGGATAGTAAATGATATTGTTAAATTTTTTAAGTCATGATTCTCTCAAAAGGTAATAAGTAAATATGGCGTATGCTTATGTTATTGTGATCAACTGATCATTAATTTAATTTAACAAGAAAATCAATGTAAACATCAAAATATTGCCTTTAATATTTGCCTCCTGCATTTATATTTGCTCTGAACATAAAGCTCTTTATTATAATTTATTTTTCACTCATAAATCGTAAACGTAAGAAATAAATTTGGAACTATGGTATAATATGAATGTTACTTATTCCTCAAAGACCACAATCACTTTTTATTTGAATTGACATAAAATTATAAAGTAATGTTAAAAAATCCAGTTATTTATTGCGTGTGAAGCCATAAAATGAGAAGTTAGTGCAAAAATAAGAATCTTATAAGTCCTTTGTTTAATAAATTTTTAAAAGTAAGAATAAGTATTTAATGTCAATGACTAATAAGAAATAATTTAAAAAAAAAAAAACATTTAATAAAAACTATGGATATCCAAAAAAGTTTCATTTTTATTATTTTAATCATTGTATTTGTAAATAAAAAGATAAACTTAATTTACTATAGACAATAGATCTGTTGAAAAAACTTATTTTAGAATGATGAATGTTGCATAACATTTTTTAATTTTAAACAAGCTTTCCCAAAAACATCAACAATCTAAAATGATCGGGTTATTTTTTTATAACAGTTTCCTTTAGTTTTGCTTTAATGTTTTCCTGTTGCACAATACACAACAAAGTTATGATAAACATTTGAAATCTAAACCTGATTGTGTTTCTATTGAACATATTTTGATAAAATGCAGAATGGAGCTTACTTTTCGATACTATATTGACTGGTTGGAATTGTGGAGGTACAAATGGCAAAATATAATAATAAAAACATACAAAAATTATTGCAAGCTGGCGTCTCCTATAATTTAAGAACACAAAAACAAATGTAATATTTGCTATTATTTTTTTTAATTGTTTACTGTGTACCTTTTGTTGAGGATCCTCAAACTAATAAATAAATAAAGAATAAACTTACCTAAGTCTAAAGTATATGCACATTGAGATCCCATGGAGTCATCACTTTGGTCTACAACATTATGTAGGTAATCATACACTTCCCACTGTTGTTCACGAACGGCATAGTCAAAGGCTGAAATTCCATCCAGGTCACATCGGGATGGGTCCCCACCACAGCCTAAGAGCAGCTTCAAGTTGTCAACTTTACCCCATATTGCCGCTATGTGCACTGGTGTTACACCATCGTCATTGCTAAAAGTATTTCATAATATTTAATAAAAATTGTAATTTGTTAGGACAACAACCACTTTCTATTGTAAACTATGATGAAAATAAATATGGTTTTTGTCACAAAGTTTGAAAATTTAAATTGGAAATTGTATAGAAAAAGTTATTATTACTATACCTTAAGTTTGGATCCCCGCCGTGTTTTAAAATAATTTCTGTACATTCCTTAGATTTATCTGCAGGTTCTATACCAACAGCCAAATGTAACACTCCTATACCTTTACATGGTAAAATCATATTTAAATCTACAGAATTTTCATTTAAAAAACGCTCCACTGATCTGTAAATTACAGGAAAAATAATAATTTTAATTTTAATCACCCATAATTATTTTTCATTTATTTCAATATCATTAAAAATAAATAAATACCGCGCATCTCCACTTTGAATTAAGTCATATAATTTGAACAACTCTTTATACGTCGTACCCATGATTTTCGCAAATGGAAACTAAATTAAAAGTCTGCGAGCTCGCGACTTGTATGTCTTCATTTCCTGCGGGATTTCCTGTCGCGCTATCACTTTTATTTTTAGATTACGAAATTCAATGTCGTTTATAATCTTTGATAGTTATGATATCTGATATTATAACACACCCATAATAATTATAAGTTTTACTGAAAACACTGTGCTCACATTTTCGTTTGTTTTTTGTAACTTTTTAAATTAACGTCAGTCACGCGAGACGATTCTTTGTTTATGTTTGTAAAAGTTCACGGCGTTCCGTTTCAAGCAAACGTCGACCTAAAAATATATGAACAAAATCTTTTTTATTTATTTATAATATTCTAGCAGTTACTTAATATTTTTATATGAGAAGATAAGTATATTATAAATAACATATATATTTTTAACATTCATTTACAGTTATAAAGTTGATACTTTAAATTTATAGAAGTTTGTAAAATGGAACGTAATGCAGCAGTAATTTTAAATTTTAACAGAACTCGAGCTAAGCGACTGCTTGACTGACTCTTGACTAGGAAACTTTGACGATCTAATACAGAGCCCAAAGGTATTGCATTCAGTGTAGGAACAATTTATTGTTGTGTGGGAGGAACGGTATGTATGTGGAAAGTATTTAATTGGCTAATCAAGTATCATCTGCGAGGTTAGTGAACTAGATTCTATTTTATTCACCTAAATGTGGTATGACCTTTATGTTATCCTGATTATATTATACATTTATTTTATTTTAGGCGGAAAGACGTTTTTTTTTCTGTATCGAATATTGTTAATTTATAGTAAAAATAAGAATTTGTTCAGTAGATACCGAAATATAAACCCAATTCGTAAATGAATTTACACACTGTCTATATCTAAATATTAAATAAATAAACAATATTTTTTTTTTGTCACAACTAACTTTGTTTTCTCTATTGTAAATATTTTAGACAACGTACTCATACTACATTTCGACCTCTTCCCTCCCCCCTGGTGACCTACGTCACATGTCCCTCACCCGGTGGGATATCGTACACGTGCCAACAAGTATGTATATTATACTCTTTGGTAATATTAAAAAAAAAAACCTAAATAGGTCACGTAGTAATGTACGTCCCCATACAGACACTATTAAATATAAAAGTAATTTCTCTGTTAAAATATTGAACTCGAGAGTGACTGATTATGGAGTTTTATTGGCATAAACCTACTAGGGGCCCACATAAGCAGATTTCTTTCAATTGCTTAACATTTTGTCGGCTTATTCTTAAGCAAAGTTATCAAAAATAAGCAAAACAAAGAAGAGCCTCTTCATTAGTGCTGACGTAATACTTAAACCGCCCTCTACAAATAGGCACCGAGGGGAGAAAAGGGTTGAAGCAAATGTATAATGTAAAAAAAATAGTGAGTATTGGGTACGTTGTACGTTCCCGTACGAATAGTTATTATTCGTTATTACTAAGCTATCTTCACTGGGTTATTTTAAGCCAGTCCAAAGTCCTGGGGCGCGAATTCGAGCAATGACATCCCGGGTCGCCAAATTTTCCAGGACACTAAGGCCTAGCCTATGGGCGGCAAAATTGTATTGAATTGTTTTTAAGGAGCGGAAGGTGTCGACGTTTTTTTTTTAACTCAATCGGTATTATCAAGATAGAGTTAGGAATAGAAGTTTAAGAGGGCACCTAAGAATTTTTTGCCCGGGGTGTCAAAGACCCCAAAGCCGGACAAAATCATATTTTTATTTTTTTAGAACCTTGCAAAGTGAAAGCGTGGAAAACCGTGGAAAGTGAAGTTGCGTCATGTCACTTTACCCTTTATTTAAGGACCAAAAATCATCATATTAGGTAAGTTTACTAGCGGACCACTCGTCATTGAGTAGATACGCCTGTATTGCGTTAGATTAATTCCATGATAAATATTAAAAAAAAGACATATATTACGTTAATATTAAATTTAACCATTAAGCAGAAATTTTAGCCGTCGGGAACTGTTAAAATGAAAATTCATTGCATTGCAAAGGTAGATACATCTCTATCTTCTAATTAGGATCCATTTAAATGCACACAGCATGGGGGCTTATGAGCTAAATACATAAATAGAGGAAGTTTTAAACTAGACAACTATGTAGCTTCTACACGACATAAAAATCACTTAATAATAATTCTTACTTTTCAAAGTATATTCTAGACATGTACACAGTAAATATAAAAAAAATATGAAATTGAAATTCTGTTTGAAAGGATTTGTCTAGCATTGATTCCACCAATGCACAATAGTTACAGTAGAATCCCGATTATCCGGACATCCGATTATCCGTACTCATTTTCACTTTCTCTAATTACCGATTTAGGTGCAACGAGATATGTTACCACAAATATATTTCGGCTTGTAGGTACTCCGATTTTCATTTGTTTGTGTATAGTGCTTATTTCTTTCTATAGTACTTGATTCCTCGCCTGTTTAACTTTAAGTATGGTTTGATTTGGCTTTTAAATCGATTATCCGGATTTTCGAATATACGGTATACACCTGGTTTTAATTGATCCGGATACTCAGAATTCTACTGTAGGTACCTACTTGGAAAACACCAAAGCCAAAGCTTACCTTATACTGTATATTTTATAAGTACCTACTTAATACTTTACTTGTAGTTAAAATTTTACCCTGTGGTCCTGAACAAAATAAAATTTATAAATACGAATTTTTTAAAATTGTTTAATTCTAATATTGTTTTAATTATAAAAAAAAATGCTTATTAACTGTATATTTAACGTAACAACGCGATATTACGTTTGAGCAACCGTCACCATTTACGATAGTTCGAATTGTTGTCTTTTTACGATAACATAATTAATGAGATATTTTGAAGTCGCATGCTGTGTGACAATCAAAGCATTCTCGTGTTATCGCACTCGGCTGATTGTGCGACCTATTATATACGAGGATTATTTTGTAACTATTAACATTTCGTTTTAAGCACGACAAGTATGTGGTGTACTAAAAGGCAATAAATAAAAAACTGAACTGAAGTATTGGGTCTAAATCGTTGCTGTGAATATTGCAGAAGTAAACAGCATCTAACTACAGCATCTAACTGCGAGGTAGGTAATCATAACCCACCCATCTGTTATTAAATCAATCAATTAAATAACGATGCTTTGTATCTAAGAGTCCTCACAATGCACATAGCTTCCAAGACTACGACTCATACAATTGGGTGTCTAGTGTCTGCATTTATCTTACAATTGGCAAAAAATAAGGCATTGTCTACAAATTGTCTTCTATTAAGGCGTTGTGCACAACTGTTATAGTTCTTTCTTAAGATCATAGCACGATTTTTTTTACAGATGGGTGTGTTACATCTAGTAGTACTTCTGGGACTGTTCTCGTTGAACAAAGCTCTTGATAATGGTCTAGCATTGACTCCACCTATGGGTTGGCTTACTTGGCAGAGGTTCAGATGCATAACAGACTGTGAAAACTATCCGGATGAATGTATAAGGTAATCATTTAACTTTTATGCTTAATTACAAATTTTGTTATAACCGAGCTTCATGTGAAGGTTTGTCTTCTATCCTTGCAAAAGTATAATTGCTATTATAACTTTCTAGGCGTAAAAATTTTTTGGTATGTTTTGGTGATTTTCGTAAATAATTACCTCCGAGAAGTTAGCACCGCACTTTTGAGTTATCGCGATTTTGACTGTTGTTCTAGATTGTGCTAGGTTTGTTCTATATTGTTCCAGA
>DVVJ01000335.1:0-15960 GCA_018234505.1 Junonia neildi neildi
GGGCGCTAAGGTAATGTTTGCACACGGGCGCCACATGGGCTAGAGACGGCCCTGCATCTGGCAACCCTAGTCTTAACCTACCAGCAAAGCCATAAAGATTCTATATTCGTAACAGTGCGTGGTTTAGCGCCGATAATTAAAATCACCTACTTCCTATCACATCGTGGAATTACTTGCGGATATTATTATAGTGTATGGTTAGATTAAATCTTTATTTATTCATAAAATTGTAGAGTTTGTGAGTTTCCTTGTCCGATTTAAATAATAATTTTTGCATTATAGAGCCAGTCGATACAGAAAGTTTAGAAGCTATTAAACATGATATTACTAGTAAAAGCGAATTAACAATTATAAAATAAATAGTAAATGTACATACATATATGGACGACGCATATGTGGTACCTACTTTTGTTCGCAAGACTTATTTGTAGAGAAAAGTTCATTTAGATCACGACGGACAAATGTATCGTCCACATTATATCGCTTCCATGCGCCTAATCACGATAAAGAGAATATATCAACTTAAAAGAAACTCGTTAAAGATCTCTACCGTAGAGCATGTATGGATTCAATCAAGTAGATACATATGTATGTTGTATATGCGACAAAAACTCTTTTATTATCTCAGGAACCTAACATTTTTCGATTTACAAAATACCTTATATGCTCGACTAAACCACAAATGATTATCTTGGCGAGTTGAATTTCAGTTTTCTTTTGGTTAAAAAGCGATGCGAAAGAATAAAATAGGTACTAACATTAGCATTTTACATAAATAAATGAAGAGTTATGGCCATATACGGGTGCAGACACTAGTTAGACCACATGTTATAAGATGCATTAAACATTATCTACTTTCTTTTAGCTTTTAGTCCACATTTAAATCTAAATTTAAAGGTGTACCGTCGTGCATAAACATATTAGGCAATATATACCCAGATAAACCCCATAGGGTTTTCGTGGCATTTTATTTTAACAATAATAATTGTTTTCTTTGTATATTTTAACAATAAATTAAAAAAAAACCAAAATAGTGATCTGGCATTTGAAAAGTATTCATAGGAATTCATAATTTTGTCCATAACATATTATAATAAGACTGAATTTTTCACGCATGAAAAATTTTCGCTCGAAAAATGTTAGCTCGACGATTTTTCTATAATTTAGTAAAATTACGCAATACTTTATAATGACAGCTTAAAAATAAATAAATTGAAGCGTTACAGCTTACAAATAACCAAACTCATAATCACATTAATAACAATAGTTAGGATTAATCAAAACCTGACAAACAAAAAAAATTAAAACCAAGTTTCTCACCCCTCTAACCCCTCGAGGGTTTCGTAAAATGTTAAAAAGCATGTCGTCTCATTATTTCTTTTATGCGGCATTTGAATGGTAAGTTTCAAGTAAGTCAGATTAAAAACATTTTCGTCGCACAAAAATGTTTCAACCCCTCTGCGCAAACCATTAAGGGTAAATTTCGGAAAATGCAATACGGTTGACCTATATTTCAATAGGTATTAACAATGCACGATGTACTTTTAATGTTTTATAGTTTATTTTATACGGACTGCGCAGCGCGGACTTTTAATGGAGCGAAAACGTTTATTTATGTACCTACCTACCTATTGATTGATATTTTTTTCAACATCAAGAAATGTACGATTAAATAAAATATGACCGAATCCGACCAAATTGTCGGGACTAAAATGTAAAAATGATTCTACATCGTACGATGATGAGTAGAGACCTGATTGTATGCATTTGTATATATGCATATCCCTTTGCATATTTCATGCATTTTTTGGGAATAATACATATTTCAGCCATTTCTTGGAAAAATTGCATATTACAGCCATTTTTTCTGCTTTAAATTGCATATTTCACCTAAAAATCAAGGGTCAAATGCATGCATATTTCGGATATTTTTCGTGCATATCTTCATACATGTAATGATCATTTTATGTTGCATAATATCCGGTCTCTAATTATGACTTTCGGTGATTTTTATGTACTTAACGGACACCTAACTATTTAGAAAAAAAACAATCTTTTCACAATTGCTGAAGATGACACAATTAAGGAAAAATAAAACATATTTTTATGGAACACCGTAATTAGATAAAACAACATTAAACGACATGTGAAACAAGTGACATAAACTCCATATTTACTTCTAATACTTAATTAAAACACCCAAACCTCATTTATGTATTAAAATAACGGGGAATGTTTGCAAACTACGAACACCGCATTTTATTACTAGCGTATTTATGTAGTAAATCCGATGTTTACGAGTGCCACTAAGCACGTATTCGAACAGTAGCCACTGGATTCAGTCTAGCAGTGTGTGCTGAGAAATCTACATACCTAATATCTATCAATAAATGTGTAATGTGTTGGCTTTAATCGCGACTACGTGTATGTGAGGTTCAATACCTTCTTTTATCTCCAAACGTGTAAATTTCCTATCTTTTTATTTTATTAAGCAAAAGTTTCAACCCCATCCCGCATACAATTAGAGTAAATCAATCCGAAATTCATAATCCTAGCTGTAATAATAATGATATTTAAGGTGTCATGGATACTTATATAGTTATAGAGTGAATACGCAGTTTTACGCATTATATTAAGTATATTCATATATAAAGAAATATAGATACAAATGAGTCATTCATTCAATTGCAGCGTGCATTAGTAGGTGTATTCTAATATTATTAACGCGATAGTAATTCTGACTGTTCGTTTAATTTTTAACTAAACCTATTTTTTATGTTATTATTGAAATATCATTTAAAAGGAAAATTAGATATATAAAAATTGAAGACAATGTGAAAATATTTTAAGGGTTGCCATATAAAATATTTATTGCCTTCATCTTGTTGAAAACCAAACGGATAACATTACGGAAAATAAAGTATTTTTTATTATTTATAAATAAGTGTCCTTAATGTATGTTGACATTAAAATTTTTATGACAAATATTTTATCACCTTACATTACTTAACGTGCGCTGCTAATTAACACTTCTATAAATAGAACAGGACGGAAAACATTTCAAGCCTTTATTATTATAAAAATATAATGTCCAAATATAAGTGATAATATTTTATGTAACGTAAAACGGTAATTAGAAAAAGTCATTAATAAAAACGAGAAGAGATGATATTATAGACGTTTACATAAAACGTTTTGTTATTACACATTCGAGTTTCATAGTTACGAATGAAGTTATTTAATTCAGCGTTTCGCGTGATTGGGTAAACTACGGAAAAACAGTGATTTTTATATCTGTGAAAATCAATTTATAAAGATTATTTAGTGTTAATATTTAACTTATAATTACATTTCAGTTAGTATCTGGTTGCGTTATCGGAAACGTTCACAAATAAAAGTGGCTCAGTACCTTGATAAGCCATGCTGATGAATTCACAAATTCATCTACCGATGTCATTGATACGTCTATTCGTTATCTGAAAATATTAGTAAATAAACATTACAAAACAAAACGATGAAAATATGACAAAATATCCTGAAAATCAAACAAAATTGATTTTATCAATTTGATGGCTGAGGCTTAACTTTTCCGAAACCGTAGTAGATTTATTTGACGTTCAAAAAGTAAATTTTATATTTCTATTTTGAATAAAATGATTTTGAATTGAATTGAATTGAATTGAATTTGAATTGAATTGAATTGAATTGATGAATATAATTAAATAATTAATTTAATTTAATAAGAATTTATTTATTTCATTATTATTTCAATAACTAACCTCGACTAACTAATCAGAGCGGTCATGTGTGCGGTATTGTGCGTCACCTTGTCAGACTTCATTGATTCGACTGATGCCCACGCGTCGAGAGCTAGACTCGCAGCGTACGCCAACCTCGGATCATATCACTACACACTACATGTAAGAGAACACGAGCTATTCCTTTTTATTGCATTGCAAAACGACAGACGCGGACCACCTCGTAACATCATCTGATAAAATAGATAAGAACGCTTAAAATCTCTTCTCGTGTCGTAAATTTAAGAGTCATGAGGGAATTTTAGGGGCTTAAGCACCTTTAGATAATGGAGATAAGTGGACTCTAAAGCAGAGGCACCCTGAGAGGATAATGACGGCGTGCGGCCTCGTTAGTGAGAGCATCATATATTCATAGCTAAGTTGCTCTCCGAGTCGCGAACATTTAATTTTGTTGATGTTAACAATAACACTTTTAAATTATAAGCTTTATTTTAATTGTCTCTTAATTTTAGATGATAACTATTAACGATGTTCCTAGATTAATGAAGTTGTAATGTAAATTGAATCTCTATTAAAGATATTTTTATGTAATTCAAAGCGAATGCATTGTATGCAATGAAATGTATATCAGTTTATTGAAATAATAAAGCACTGTTTGATAAAGATACTCTCCAGCACTATAAGTAACGTACAGAATTAACGTGAATCTACAATCTTACGCGTACTGTTTATTTGCCAAGTATTCAGTTATTCCGGTGTTTTACTTTTAGACAACATTACTGTAGAATTGTTTTTAAAACGTAGGCACTAGAGAATTTTAAAGGCATTTTACCAATAAAGTAAAAATTATTCACAAACAATATTTTACCTGAAACTATAAACTTTCTAGTACTAGAGGATGATAAAAGGTTTCGAGTTGGGAAAAATAATAACTTAATTAGCTTTTAAAGTTGAGAGCGAGAATGTAGAGTGGCTCGTAATTAAAAACATTTTAATAACATTAAAATGTCAGACCCAGTTAACATTTAAAATCTGCTGCAATATTGTATCATAGCTTATAGTAATGTATTTTTTTAATAAATTTTATTATTTGTATTTTAATGTAAAAATTTAACTACAATTTTATACTTTGATACAAACTTGACACGTATGTTTGTAATGATTTGTGATTTTTTTATATCATTTAGGTTCAGATCTATTTTTTTCTGACTTAGCTCTGAATTTATTGGCTCAACGAATATCGAGTAAAAATATCTAGATTAGAATATTATTTATAGAAGTATTTTAGAAAAATTGTGGAACGGATAGAAAACAAAACTATTCCTTTTTACGTTGTTTTTAGTATCTACGCATAACGTAGCAGAGCAAGATTAATGAAGATAGCAAACATAAGTTGGAATGCGTAAAGTATAAGTATTTTACTTTTTTCTATATGTATCTATGTTTTTTTTTTTTTTGATAAAAAAGTCGCTATATTCACCAAAGTGTAAATATAAAAGTAAGAAAATTCTTAAAATTTAGCATGTATATAAACACGCTGACGGCACTGACCATTTAAATGAACTAAAATTTACAATCTAAAACTTCAAGTAGGTATTTTAATACCTACAAGCTAGAATCTGACAGTGAGGTCAGAGAATTGTAAAGCCGTAGGTGTGTATACTTGTTGAACGTGAATGATAACGAAAACAAATTGATGCATAGAGGATTTTCTAAGACTAGTTCGATGACTAATTCTATCGTGTACAATACTTTCTTGCTTGCAATTGTTGTTTTAAGTAATTAATATATATGTTTGTACATTTTTTGTCCACACACAATACCTTACTTGAGTTGTTTCCTTCATAAATTTGTCACAATAACCAGGCTTTTCTCACTTCTTTTTGGGAGGACGCGTATTCTCGAAAGTTGTTTCGATTTTCGAAATTTTCTTTGGAGGCACTGCGTAATCTCAACAAAAAAGGTCCAATAATGACTATTATAAGGTCAATAACCAGTTTATAAATTTAATTTATTTTCTAATAGGCCAGTGTTTTTTTTAAATAATTTCTATTATGAAATCGAATACAAACGAATAAGAAAACAATATAATTAATTAAAATAGGCCCGCCAACCAGCAGTAGAGCAGCGTAGTAGGTATATGTCTTAAGCTTGATTTTTGGATTTTGCCCAGCTGTGGGCCATTTACAGGCTGTTACTGTACTACTACTTTTAGGCGTTATTTTGTGGGTATAATAAAAATGATTACGTATTAATTTAAATCTATAAAGTCACAGACTATTAATTAGTTCTAAATAAATATATGTACCTACATACTTTGTTGACATTATCGTTAATCAAATTCCAGTATATAGGCGTGGGCGATTATTGCTAAATACTTTTTGGAGCTCATATTTTGAAAATTAATATTTTAAAATGTGTGTGACAGAGTTACTTATATAATGCTTTTAATGTTTTCATTGAAAATGTTGTCTTGTAATAAAGTTACGGTGCATACATACTATCATTATGTGTTTAACCAATTATTGCAAGGAAAGAGGGGAATAATAAAACGGTGGAAATAATAATTACTCTACGTTTATTCTATTGAGATTTAAATTAGAATGATTTTGATGTCTCGTTGGTTTAGTCAAGCTAACAATTAAAAATTATTATAGAAATGGAAGAAACTATATGTATAGTACATAATAGGTAATTAATGTAGATATTTACTTATCACAATATCTCAAAACCCATAACACCAGAGGTTTGAAATTTGGCAGGAATATCACTTCTGCTCAGTGGCTCCCACTGCGAATGGATTTTACGAAAATCCATCCCTAAAGGGGAAAATAATAAATATTTTGCAAAATATGCGTGTGCAAAACCGAGGCCAATTGAAATAATGTTACAATACTTTTGTGTGATTTGCAATAAATAAAAGAAAACATCTTACATACCAGAATAATAACTACCCATATACCCTACAATCACAGAAACAATGCCATCAACAATTACACATTCGTTTCGTAAAAGCCCGCCAAAAATAATTGTCAACATATTGTCCATAAATTATGTCTGTGAAATTGAAACCATGAAATTGTTCCGAGCCCCGCTGCATACTCAAAATTTGCTAACTTCACTGTAGATTTGTTCGGAGTTTAGGTACTCTAAGCAAACACATATAGTAATTATAACCCAAAAGATGAAAAAAATATAAGAAAAATTGATTTTTTGAGCATAATACCCTAACTTTTAGGAGACAAGTCAATTAAAATCGCTGATTTTAACAAAAGTATCAACATTTCTAGGTACAGATTGATTACAGAACACTAACATAAGCAACGTTAGATCATCGGCGATCGTATTTGGTGGGCAATTTATCACATGTACCCAATATAATAGATGCACGCTTATGGCGTTGATGTATTACATGCAGGCATGGCGTTCAAGGCAACCTCTACTACGACTATTAGTTATAGATTTTATCTAATAAGTCATGGTGCAAAAATTTTTTTGGACTCAAGTTCTAATAGTTAGGATAATAATTGTTTTGGTTTGTTTGTACGTTACAAACATTATTGATTTTTTTTTTAATTTTTTTTTTAATAAGTAGGAAAAGGTTATAGATTTTAAGAGATAAAATTGACTCTAAATTTTATGGGGACATAACAACGTAGTGAGTATACCTAAATGCTGTTTCTATGTGTAAAGGCCGTTTAAGATTAATGTAAATCAATTAACATCAATCATACTATTGACCTCTGTATGAAATGCATTTGTTGCAACGGGTCCATACTAAATAATGTAATTCATCCAAATACAAATCCTGTGTTTAAATGATCAAGTCATTTTTTATATTTTGATTTTACTTATTTTGTATACTCACATGGCTTACAAAGCTATGTATGTGAAAATCAAAGGCATGTCATTTATACACACTTCGACTTCTCTACACATTTTTCAATCTCTAGCAATTAAAGTCTTACAGGACTGAAAAAAGGTACGATTAATAATTTCCATTATAGACAAGTTCGTATATATCACAAAAATTATGACTACGTGGCTACTAATGACTTGACGTGACATAGTTTGATAGAGTGAGTATAAGACAAAGCTAGACAGGAATGGACGCTTAGGTACATACTTAGCTGAAAGCGACTTCCTAACTTTATGTAATATTTCTACCCCAAAAATTTAATTTTTGCTACAATAACGTAGGTTTGGGGCGAATTGGATCATGGTCTAACAAGTCAATCGTTACTCAATATTATGTAGCTCCATAAACCTTCAATGTGTAGAGTTTAGATGTCATCGCTACTAGCAAAGTTACGAGTATGTCTGTGTATATCGTATGTAAAATAAAACAAAGTCACTGTTATAGAAATGTCATTAAAAACTTTATGCGGTCGATCACAGCGACCAGTGAATAGAACGGGTTGAAAAAACTAATACAAACAACATAGGAATTTTTACATTAACAATATAACCATATAATGACAAATTTCAGTTATTATTTGTAACGTTTATACTAGTTTATAATAAGTGAAAAGATCTGAAAGAATTATAATCCAATGTGAGAATAATTATGGATGTATTTCGGATAGGTACTTGCTAGGGAAGAATTGGATCATAATATTATATTTAATGATCCTACGAAATGATGTGTATTAATGCAAAACTTCTTAAAATGTAATTTAATAAGAAGAAAAACAAAATCTACAATACATCAAACAAATTGTTTTTTTGGTTTGAAATAATTTATTAGCGTTTTAAAATAAGATACTACAATAGAAACTATTGCATATTGTATAAGTTATTTAATGAACAACAAACTATAAAGCTTATAGCCTTCTTGAAACTATAAACTAACGTGCTTATGTAAAAGTTCCGCGTCCAGAAAAAAAGAACAAATAGAACTTTACTCTATATAGCACTATTTGATTTGAAGTATAATTGTTGCATAATATATACATATACATACTACTATGGACCAAATAAAGTCGTATGTAAATAATTTTAATTTACTGGAAAACAACTTAATATATCCTTACTTTACACCACAACCACTGTAGCAATTGCTATTAAAATTTTCGGGTACGTATATGAAGCTAGAAGCCTAGATAAAACAATAGGTTACTTTTATCCTGGAAAAATGGCATATTCCCGAGAGAAAAGCGAAAAAAGACGAACCACGACGGCGTAGCCGTGGCAAAGGCTAGTAAATAAATAAAATTGAAATGGAACCAGTTAAGTATAATTATATAATTGGTTTAAGCTACGAAGTTTATAAATATTTTTTATTGATATCCTTCATAATATATTTTGTGAAATAAAAGAACTAAAATATTATCTGACGATCAAATAAGTCGCTCTACATTGACTATAGAAAATATCATGACAACAAAATAGCAAATGGGTTACTATGTTATTAATATTGAAATATTATAAAGATTTATAATATTCTAAATAAATTAAGCAAGTTATAATAAAATTATTATTATATTAAACAAATATAATAATTGTTATAGTAACCATGACAAAACTGTGAAAGAAACTACAAGAACTTACTATTATAATAATCGCAAATTTTTGTACAGTGTCCGTAAAATCACGTAATTTTGCTGTCCCTAATGATGTTGTTTAGTTTAAATTATTTTTCATATATCGAATTATTGCAAAAATTAAAAATTTCAAAATTGAATAAAGATATTTGTTTGGCTTTTAATGTTATTTGTATCTAATATTATGTTCTAATGACTTAAAAATTCGAATGTTTTTCATAAAACAAAAATACTTAGGTACTACTTACTTATTATAAACGAAGGTCTCGCGTCGCGTTAAAACCTAAACAATAAACAAGAAAATGTGATACAATAATAATTAAATTTTCTAAGATATTTTATATTATTATGGACTAATATCCTTTAATGTCATTTAATGCTATCTATAGTAGTACTTTTATTCTCTAACTATACTTCTACCTAATATTAGACTACAATATAAACATATTTAGACGCAAAAAAAACAATTTCTAATTAAAAATTAATAACAAAATAACTATCTATCTACCCCATATAACTACTTTTTAAATATATATATATATAAGGTAAAAAATACGTTTATATTTTTTAAATCTTACCGTATTCTTACAACTCTCTACAACACGATAAAATAAGCAGGCGTCGGGTTGGCGAAATTAAAAAAAAAATTAAAAAAGAATAACAGAGAACGCGCTGCAAGCCTTTATTCAAAAAGCAAAGCTTTTCATAAACGACGGAGCAATCGCCGGGGGTGAGATTGTCTTGGCGCATGTCCGAAGTGGGTAAGACGTACTCATTTAGGTCCTTTTGTTGTGGCCTGCTGTTCCACTGCGATATTTTCATGAGCTTCTTTTTTTTAATATTTTAATGTACAACTTAGTGTGATACACATTTTTTGGATTGCCATTGTTGAGAATGTTTTTCATTTTTAATTCTTAAATTATTTAGATGTATTCATTTTAAATTTAGATAGTTTTGTTTAATACAAAAAAGTTATTGTTTAGGTATTCATTTGTTTTTTTTTTGCTTTTAGAAAGCATTTATTGCTGATGATTTTAAATTATTAAGTTCTTCTTGTTTGTATTAGTAAATAGAAGGTTATATAAACTATAAGACTTGTTCATTACGTATGACCTTAAATCAAAGGTCAAACTTAAAGCTCGAGTATCCTTGAAGCTCTAAGCTCACCATTATAAAGTAATTAAACGTGTTTTAGTAAAAGATATGAAAATGCCTAGCAATATGTTTTGTATTATTATTTTGTGTTCATATGAAAGGTCCGCAACTAAAACATAAATACATCATAAATCTACTGAAAAGCATAAAATCTATCACTTAAAGCCCTAAGCTATCAATTCAATTTCATCGCAGTAAGAGCTACGCGAGAGCAGAAATGGGATTCGACTAAACGCCCATTATGTAACATCCATCTAGAGCATCGTCGACGAGAACTAGCTAACTGTAAAAGGTAAAAGAGAGCTGTTAATTTATTCGAGTGAATTAATTAAGCGGTGGCGACTTTTTGCGAAATGTTAAGTAATAAATCGTATGGACTAACCAATAGAGCATGAGAGCAGTCGAGAGTGGAACACACGGTGATTACGATCACTGAGGCCGACGAACACCAGTACTAACAGTTCAGATGCGATCGGCCGGCCGGGGTACGTCCCGGGCTGCGGCGACCGTCGTCGACGGCGACAACGTTAGCTACATATGATCGCGAGGGAGGGAGCGGGCGAGGACAGAGGGCAGAGGGTACGGCTCGTTACTTTACCTAGCGGCGGTGTAGGCGTGGAGCGAGGGTGAGGCCGGTCGCGGGCGGGCGCGGTCGGTCGCTGCGGTCAGCGGTCGCGGCGCGGCGCGGCCATGGCGGCGCGGCAGGCGGCGGCGACTCGCGCACTGCCGGCCCGGCCGCGGCCGCCGCGCTCCGCCGGGCCCGCGCACGCGCTCACCCGCACCCGCCCAGCGAGCGAATTGATCAGCAGGATTCTCGATTGCGATGAAATTTATGATAGGTCGCGGATCTATTATCGACGAGATACCGCGGGTTATATCTTGCGCCAGGACAGATACACATAGCTATGTAGACACCAGATATGGTTTATTTACATTCTGTATTATATAATTGATATAAATCGTAATTATTTAATTTTATGACAAATAAAAAAGTATTACATATTTTTTCTTATTTTTTCAGTGTTAAATTATCCTAATAGTTCCAAAAGCAACTAAACAAAAATATATTCAGTATTTGTGTCGTCCAATCTTCTAAGAACTTCCACGGCTAAATGTTCTTACTTATCCTTGACTAGGTGGTATTGATTTCTTTGTTACGTTATTTATTCACCTCAAGTCTAGTCCGATCGTTGTGATAAAGCATCTATGCGTGAATTAACAAGCAAGCTAGTGTTTGCTAGCTCTGTCGTATTTTATAGTAGCGTTGTAGAAAATATCAATAAACAACTTCCCTGTCCAATGAGTCACATATGACTCATGATGAACTTTTTAAATAAGTCATGAGTCATCGGTGACTCATTTTTAGATGCAATTTTAGGGTAATTTTTTTGGGGTAATCTTAATTATGTCACTCATAAAATTAGATTAATAAAATAAACAAAAAATCATTAAATATTCGTACGAAATACACTTATTTTTATGTACCATGTAAATATCATTAAAACTAATTAAAAAATATTATGTACGGGGGGTAGTAACAAATTGTGTTGTATGGGGACAGTGAAGTTGTTGAAACATTTGCTACACAGTAACAGCAATGATTGTATTTATACATTTACCATTTAAAATTAAACTTTGTTAAAAGTAAAAGTACCTGCACAACAAAAAATGAGAATATGAATAAACGGTTGAGTCAAATCGAACGTACTTTCAGGCTTTCAGCCAACAATTCATTTACCTATATTTTGAAGATTTCATTCCCTATATCCCTTACGGATCCTACAAACCTTACCATTTAATAAAATAAAGATTTGAGTTAAGGGCGTATGTACGTCCGTGCCGGTCCATCTTTACTCGAAATACGCTGCGTTAGAATTTTTAGCATTTTTATATTCATACTACTTATACTTGTAAACTTTACCGCCCGCAGCCGATGTCCGAATAAACTATTGACTTTATCTAGAATAGCACTACGTTGTGGTATTAATTTATAAATATTTTTTTTTTAATCTAACTCTATCTACAAAGTAGAGCCGTTAAAATGTACTACCTCTACTTCTCTCCATAAAAGTTGAAAAATATTGAAAAAAATGAAAATGAAAAAAAAATGAAAAAATGTTTATTAACAAAAAACAACATTATACAATGAAATGTCCGGTGAAAATACATGTCATACTTAAAACATGTAGTCTAAAATTATTTTAAAGTACCTATAGGTACGTCAAATTATCGTTATTTAAGATTAAAAAAGAACAATCTGCGCACTAAAAAGAACTATATCTGGTACCGCATCTAATTTATAGATATGTAGAAACAGACATATGGAAATCCGACTATTATAGTTGCATGTCATTTACTCTATACAAGTAGGTACTTATATTGTAATGTATAAACTATTTTATATTGCACATTCATTGTATCCCATGCGCAGGTTCGCGGCTCACACTTCGACGGTTTTTAATTATCCTTCCGATCTACTGCGCAGACCCGTAAAGCTATTCTGTAAGAAATAAAATGGAAAATACAATGGGAAAATAACTATAAAATGAACCTTTTGAACTCTTGATGAGTTGTTTATTATTTACGGTCGAATGTCGAAATGTCGGTCGATCGAATAGTTTTCTACGTAAATAGAACCTATAGAAATGCTAGGTAAGTAAGTATATGACTCGTTAGTACTAATTTTACGTGTCATGTCACTGCTATATTTAAATATGTACTTTCTTTGAATTATTAGATACGTTGAATATAGTGTATCGATGCATTTCGTTTGTAACCGTTTGTCATGTGCCGTTTTTCAGTAGGTCTTAGAGAGCTGTAACATACCTATGTAGGTATAGCGTATAGGTACCTAAAACGGCTGAAATCCGCCCCCCAATTGCCCTCATCTGTCTAGATAGGCAAAAGAGGGCGACAGGGGCGAAGTGCCCCTGGTGCCACCCATTTACAGGGGGAAATTTTATTATGAAAGGTGAAAGGTATAACTTAAGTAGAGGTGCCACTTAAACTTGATTACAAAATAACCCTCCTTCTGACACAGTCGAGTAAAAGGTCATTCACAAAGTGTGTCACAAAAAACCACCGACAAGTGGTAAAGTGACAAGTAGGGCTGTGATTTTCAGTCGTCTCCTACAATATCCTCCTTAGTGGTCTGTCATTCTATAGAGGTCCTTGGTCTTTAGTCTTTGAGGAGTCAAGCTCAGGCTGCGGAGGTGAGCTGGCTGCCTAAGCTTCGTTGCGGAAGGCCGAGACTGCAGCGCCGAAGATGTTCATGTACCTACTTTTTATTATAGTTACCCAAACGGTAAAAACAGAACGCCTATTACTAAGATCTCGCTATCTGTAATCTGTAAGTCCGTCTGTCTTTCACCAGGCTGAATCTCAAGAACCGCGATTACAAGACATTTGAAGTTTTTACAAATTAGGCACGTATTTCTGTTGCCGCTATAACAACAAATACAAAAAAAAAATAAGGTAAATGCTGAATTGTATGGGAGCCCCATACAATAAATGCAAATATCTGCATTTATTGTATTCAATCCTTTTTTTGCTCGAAATCGATAGCAGTTGGTAGGTAGTATAAACACTTGAAATATTTACAAAGTACATAATTATTTATTTACTTCAATAACAAAATTTAGGTTCTCATACAAAACGTGTTTTTTGCCACTTTTGCCCGACTCGCACTTAGCCAATTTTTGAGAAATAGGTCACTTCATTGAACTCAGATGTTCGCCTCCGCTAATTTGAAATCAATTTAGCAAATATGTAGTTATTAACTGCAACTCTACGGGTAACACCCCGTTCCCACTTGTCGTGCGTCGGACACGGATTTTAATCAGGTGTCGGCGTTTCTATTCACACTTACGATTTTTAATCGTGTATCGTCGTTAAAAGGAATACTTTTTGTACTAACTTTTGTCTTTGCATTTACGTTTTTATTGTTGGTCGATTTGATATGTTGATTTTTAATTTATTTAAGTTGCTATAATTAATATTTTGTTTCGTTTAATAAATCGATATAAAATACTAGCTGTTACCCGCGGCTTCGCTCGCGTTTGTTCAGGGTTCTTTGTAATATAAATCTAAAAAAATAATATGTCGGGCAACGTGCATGTAGTGTACCCAAGTGGCCCATCATCATCACATGCTGACTTCCTTAACATATGGCTATTAAAATTGAGAAGAGCAAGAGCTAGAAAACCCTGTTTCACATCTTGGAGGCAACAGTCTAGTAAGACGGAGGGGGGTTACTTGACTTTAAGGAAAATTATAATCATATAGCCTAATAAAAGTGGTTTTCCTACATCTAAAATATTCAAAACAACTTATTCAACCACTTAGGAATCCATTCATATAAATAAAATATTAAATTGTCTGCTTGTGTATACCTACTTATATTAATACAGCATTTTTTATAATTTTTTTCTGTCTATCTGTTTATTGCGGCGAATTGAATGACGCGACTTTCACTGACAGATAGCTGATGATATAGGGAGTAACATAGGCTACTTTTACTTTAGAAACGGAATTAGGGTTCCGCGGGAAAAAGTAAAAACCGTCAAAAATTGGTCTTGAGTGAAAAAAAGTTTTATTTACTCGTATTTTATTCGTATTGTGTGACTTTTTTGCGGTAATTTATATGTATACTCGTGCTTGATACCAAGTTTCTAGTTTTAAGGATCTCTGAGTAACAGACGGACAGACGAACTGGCATGGCGAAACTATAAAACTTTCGTATTGGTTCCTAAGCCCTAAAACGTATATATGTATTTTTTCTATTTCGGTGGCGTAGTCGTATAATACTTGTTACATTTTATTTTTTCTCCATTATCTTCTAAACTTGAAAGAATTGCTGTAGTGATAAAATTTGCTGACATAAAATTCATTTTCGAGACTATGATACAACGAATTTTCTGTTTTAGGCGGATTAAATATACTCGTATAAACACATTATAAACCGATCTATGAACGACTCCTCTTTTTTTATTTTTTACTAAATTATAACCCCCGAGTTCCTGTGCATCTCTCTATATTTTCACTTTCACACTTCATCATCCAATTGCATCCTAATAGGGGATGATATTTGTACACTCTGTGTAAGATATATATTATTTTGAAGTATGTATACCAATATCAAGTAAGTGTGATCTTAAAATAAGATTTTGCATACAAACGTTTTTACCCCCATTTTAGACCCTCGAATTGAGCAATTTTGTAAAATACATTCTTAATGAACAACTACACAGCTAAATCAATAATAATAATAATTAATATTGCTAGATTTCGAGTATATAGGTAAAAGTTGCAGAGATACCATGAACAGTCACAGAATAATGTTAATTTCAAAAACACGCGGCCACGAAAAAAGATTTTGCATACAAAGTATTTTACCCTCTTTGACCCCCTTAAGAATGAAATCTCGTAAAAATTGAAATAAAACTAGTTTGAACGGATTTAAATCGCGTATATTGATGATTTTTATAATCCCGACGTTTCGAGCA
>DVVJ01000336.1:0-15946 GCA_018234505.1 Junonia neildi neildi
TTAGAAGTTCAAACTTAGAATGAAATACTATTGTATTTGGGTTTAAATTTCAACTTGTGTTAAAATGTAGTTGCGCGGTATTACACGCGCAGCGACGATATACCAGATTTTATTATAAAATAAATAAAGAATAATTGGTGAAACCCTTGTTTTATTGCTAAATGATACTCCTAATAGAGAACTAAAAAAAAACTAGTCATTACAAACTCAGTTAAAGAAAGCTCTTTTTGTGTTCAGAAAAAAGAGCTCCTTGGGAGCTCATTTTGGTGAGATCTAAATGTGTTCGTTAGGTGGCGCATTCGACTTCTTGAGGACGTCTTAAGACAGTCATTCTGACGTTAGAACTGACGTCCAAATCATTATTCTGAGCTCATACGGACTAACTTAAAAGGTCATTTTGCTGTCTGGGAGTATAGGACAGAATTGACGGATACTTTTCGAACGGATACGTAGGTACTTTATATACTCTTTGCAGATACGTGGGTAACAACCTAAGTTTATCATTTGATTGTTTTTAAAACAATCTGCGATATGATTTCGTTGTTGGACATTTACAAGGTAATCGTAAATACTCTAAAACTCTTCGTGAGGGTGAAATTAGATTAGATGCGACATTAGAAGGAAAGATAAGGAAACTTAAGCCCTCTTTGTTAAAGTTATTACACTGAGGAACACAACAATAGATAGTTTCTTTTTTGATTTATATTCATCTCAACACCTAGATAATTCTTTAAAACAAAACAACCAAATAATTATTAATAGGCTGTTTACCGCGCAGCTGTTTAATAAGTATCTGACAGTAGGTATCTGTCATACTACTGGCATACGCTAGTTTTGCGAGTCATCGCTAGGGAATCTGTTCTTCGCCAATACTATCTACTTACTTCCTTATAATCTCTCATATTTTAATTACTTTTTAAAATCAATTTTCGCAAGGAAACCCACATAAAGTAATATGCAAAAACTACAAAGATTTTTTCACCCTAAAATACCCTAGACTTGTCATTACCTCTTAGGGGTCATTCAAGTATTATGTGACGCAATTTGGAAGAGAGGAGGGCCTTGTAAAACGTTACAGCGCGCAGGGGGGCATACAATAACGCGTTACGCAACTAAGTATATCATTGTGATTTTGTGTAAAATTGATCACTAAAATTGTGTACGTGACTATTTTCACCTATCATATTTTAGTAAAATAGAGATGCGTTACGTAATACTGACCACCTTTTGCCGAGCGGTTATTGTTTTACACGTTTCTCCCTAAAATGTAGTGAAATTATAAATAGTGGGAACACTGTACAAACTTCTTTCTTAGGAATTGTTAAAAGCATTCCGTTCTTCAGTCTGAAGTATGAAATCATAAAATACCGTAAAATAGCAATGTTCGTATGCCACTAATCCCTAGAAAACATTACTTTGTTAGAATAATTTTGGGGTTATAATATCTCTAATTGTTTAAAAGTTTTTATAAATTCATGTATGAATTTTATAAATTCTTGCAATTATCAAGTGATTCCAAGCAAAGCTTTCAGCAAATGCTTAAATTTTTACATATTTGATATGTGCTAACAAAACTGTTACCCCCCACGCGACACCGTCAAGATTTTTTTATAGTTATTTACTTTAAGTCCCCTAGAGGGCGTTGTAATCAATTTAACGAGACGTTATGTAGCCTATAACAAGCGGACGATTGAAAGGCTTCTAACGACATCTCATTCATCCAATTACTAGTTTAGAAGTTATCAGGGAACAGATGAACATAAATACTTATAGGTACATACAGGTCTAAATCATAACCCTCCATTTTGTTTCGAGTCGAGTGAAAAACCAGCAGCTTTTTTTGCCATTAGCATATCGTAATATGTCACACGAATCCATTGAATATTAAAAACAGGCCATTAACCTGAACCTCCGGCTATCAGAACCAAGAAAATTAGGTGCCTTTTAAAAAAATTCTTTAGGTAAGCATGTATTTAGTAAAAATAATTTAAACAAACGAAATTCCCTTAAAAGTTTTTGGTAAATTCTTGTTGCACCAGTTTCAGTGCCGTGCAGGTAAAAAAAGTAATAGCCATTGACATTTTCCCTTTTAAATGAAGGCAGTGGCGGATTAAAGCTTGGTGCCTTAGATCCTAATTTATTTTGCCGAACCAGAAAAGCTATTTTTGCCGCCTTTAAAAATGTGCCTTTCTAAACCCGGTCCTATCCGTCCTATGGGTAAATCCGCCACTGAGTGAAGGGGCACCATTTAAGGATGGGATTGGATAAAAAAATGTGTCGTAGTCATCTGGTTAAATCAGCTACTTAATTGAATCATTAGCGCGTTCATTCAATGACGAAATTTAATTGAGTGACTAAACGTCAATTCGTCAAGTTGCTTAATGTAACATTTAACATCTTGACTAAACGTCATTTAGCGTAGTCGTTGAATGGTTTATACTATACCTGACTTTATTAGTAGTAAAAATGCATTAATGTGAAGTAAAAAATCTGATACTTATCCGTCACATACATTTTTAAATAAAAATTCGAGTGACGTTTGTTCAATCAACGTTCGGCCTAGTCACTCAATTAAATGTCGTCATTCAATGAACGCGCTAGTGATTCAATTGAATAGCGGATTAAACAAGATGACTGCGACATATGCATACGTTAATGCTTAATGGATATCGAATTATTTGTAAAATTTTATGACTGTAATATGAACAAGTTTAAAATGAAAAATAAGCGAGTATCTCAGTATTTATTTTTATTCTCTTTAACAACACATACTCAATATTTTACAGAAACGTATATGACAATCAGAGTAGTAACATAGTAATAGGTTTAATATTTAAATGCGAATATAATTATTGATCTGTGTACCAATGCGATTTAAAGAGAAGTTGTCGATGAATTTATAAAACATTTAACAAAAAAACTGCGTTGCTTATCTACAGTTAAAACAATAATTGCACTGAGTGAAGCGCTACAAATAATATATTGCAAAATAACGCTAACCCGTCTCGATTTGAGCTATCACATCCTTAAAGGTAACAATAAATAAGTAACACGTAACATAATCACAGCGAGTGAACATTGGCTAACAAAGAAATTATTAATTTATACCTAATTTGGATATCAATTAATGACTGAATTATTTAACTTACTTGATCTAATGAGATCGCTTTATTTCCTAATGTAAATAAGAACGTCCTTAAGACGTGGCCACTATGTATTCACAATTTATTTACAAACTGACTAGAGTCTTCTAAAAGTTTATTATTTTTCGTTTCTTTATTACTATACCAATAATAGTCTTAATATGTCAGCGGTCGGGTGCTCCTGCGGAAGCGTTTGGCACATTCCCAGTGTGAACATAAACATACAGTTACATTCTTATTTTCTATATATTTGCTTGACAAAGTGATTTCATTTTCTCTATACACCGACCACTTCGACAGTAGCCCGGCAACTATAACGTAATACCTAATAATGAAATACGTACATATTTACACGTTGCATCCCGTTCGGTGAATTCGTGGGGCTAAAATAGCTTACATACGATTGTATAAACTTCACCTAACATAAAACTTATTTTAAGCATATACGAGTAACAGTGTTTAAAATTCATTTTTAATTTAATTTTAAGTCCATCTTAAACATTAATAATCGATTTCTTCGAATGTTAACGTGATGTCTTAAAGAAGTCACACATCGTATACAACGGTTTATAAAATAGACATCATTATCTAAATAGAACACATAACGTCCGTAGGACCCTTCGCGTGGGCGACACTGCACGCGGTTATATTAATCATTCACTGCATTCGATTTGACATAAACGTCGACAGTCTTAAAAGGTACACCTTTGGTAAATAGCTCTATTATGGGAAAGTTTTTATCGACACTCAACGGAAGTCCGTCACCCGAATAAAGCTCCGCCGATCGTGATGATGATGGTCAGCGATATCAATGTCGCTCGTCGTCGGCGGCGCTGGGCGAGCCTTAAATCGGTGTCGGGAGTACTGTGAAGTCCTGGAGCGCGTTTTTCACCGTTTCGTAGATTGGTCGGTTTTCATCGGGACAGTAGCCGTCCGGCGAGCAGAGGGTTTGGAGCTTGGTCAAATAGGAGTCGAAGTTGTCGTGAGCGGGCTTGACGCCCGGGACGGGGGGCGGAGGCGCGCCGGGCACGGGCGCCGTGCTCGCCGTGCCGCCTCCCGGGATCTTTACGTGCTCCAGCAACGTTATCACGTTGTTGCGAAGGCTCTCGTAGTACTCGTTAATGTTGCTGGTCCGTTGCATTATCATCTGGCTGTCCTGGAAAGATTATCAATGGTTCAATCTTTAATTCTGCCATTTCTTTCTCAATGAAAAACGTTTGGGATACAGGCTCATCTTTAGAGTGGCTACCGTATCATAGAAAGTAAGCGGTACTCACAAATTTATGTGATGTTAGTAGCACTCAAAGTTGGATGTTTGGAGCCATGACTGTACCATCTACGTTATCAGACAAAGATATGATAAATTTTGGATTTTTAACTTCGAATTTAACCAATGAGATTTTAAATATTTATTGTTTTTCTTATTAATTAAAGCAATTTTCACTTACTCGTTCTCCTTGGCTGAGATGTGTCTCCATAGCATTGATGTCTGATTTTAGCCGAATCATTTGTGACTCTACTTTAGCGTTTTCACGTTGCAGTTCAGTGATTTCCTGTTCCAAAGTCATGAGATCTTCTCCTCCACCAGTTTGCATGTTAATGTCCATACCTATAACAAAAAATTTACAATTTATATCGAATCCTGATTTGCTAGATGAATCGCGTTTACATTTAATATTTTTGTGATTGAAATATACACTACCTGAATAAGGTTTAGGGTAAAGCGGTGTAATATCATCTGGGTATTTTGGTTTCTTTGGTTGCGGCGTCGGTGTGGTAGCTCCGGCAACCGGACAGCCCGACAGCGAGCGGTGGGTTAGGAAGGATCCGTTTATATGTCCGGATCCGTCGCAACCGGGCGTGGGGCAGTTCACACCGTCGAACTTAATGGCGGACGCCGCAGCCGCCACAGCCGCCTTGTGCTGTTCCACGCTACCTCCGCTCTCTAGGACTCGCATTTTGTTGCGGTTTGCGATCGGGCACCCGGAAGCACTATGAAAAAAATGTTAGAGGATACTTTTTACATGTATTGGCAATTTGACACTTGTCTATTTACCATTTCCAACTTTATTTAATTCTATTAATTTTATTAAAAATATCAATATATGCGTATTGATGATATTCAATGTGTTCCATCATGTATTAGTTCCTCGAACTTTAAGCTTTCTATTTCTGTTCTACTTTTATACTTTTCTTACCTTCTATGCGATAAGAATTTCCCTGTAGCATGTCCAGATCCGTCACAGCCCGGTATAGGGCATCTAAGCAGCGTGCAAATACCAACAAACTTATTGTAAAGATCTTACCAAAAATCTCGTATTTATCATGTTTTATTTAAAGTTTACAAGTGTTATGCCTTAATTTGTCATGTTTTAAAATTTGACCATTGATAACCATTAACCTTAATGGAAATTTGTTACACGCTCGGCATTCTTATTGCCAGAAATCCTTATAATTAGAAAGTCAAAACTGAAATATTGACTATTGAAAATAATTATTATTATAACTTTACAGATCGATCGTAGTATCGCTAAAGCAATTACTTTAATAATTAAAATAACTAATCATATTAGCTGATATACAAAACGCAACGTGTGAAAGTGTCAGTCTCTTCGGCACATCGAATCGTCTCACCTAAGTGGCTCGGAATCCTGTCCGTCTCTCGGCTTGCTCTTTGGCTTGTTAGCCCTGGGGCAGCCAGAGAGGGAGCGGTGCGACGAATAGTTCCCAGTCACGTGACCGGAGCCGTCGCAGCCGGGGGTGGGACATTTCAGTTCCTGGGAGTGTGGTTGAAGCTGCGACCGGTCGGCGCGCGGACACCCCGATAGGCTGCACATATACAAACTGCTTACAATGCTGTGCCGTTGTTACGAATGGTAACTTACTATGACATCGTTGTTTTTATGTGTAAACATGAATGTTACAATACTCGTATAAATTGAGTTGTAATCTTTAAATTGAATTTATTTTATTGGAGCATATTTTTATGGATTGTGTATTTTATTTGATATCGTTTTTTTATTCCAAAGACAATGTTAAAAATGATTTCTGCTATGCTAAAGAAATTTTCATCTATCTTTCTTTAGTATAGCATGGAATTATATAGTTATGTATGCTTCTTCGCGCATAATGCTTATACAATCAAATAAACAAAAAGGTTATAACACAAATAGGTTAGAACATGCGATCATTAGCAAAATCAATTTCGGTTTTAATTCTGAAAAACAGTATAGTTTAGACTCCTATATATTTTAATAAAAAACATACATTAATTTGTTTATCAAACTTTGCAAAGTCATTATTTTCACGAATGTGATTATTATTTTTGGCATTTAATTAAATATGCTTATTAGGCTCTTGATAGGTAATTATAATTAAAATAACATTTTTGCAGTCCCTATTTATCGTAATTAAAACAATTTGTTATGTTTTAGGTTTTCCTCAACACACGGATGATACGGATGCATTCAGTTGTTGTAGTTAAAAACGTTTATAAATAATTATCGTCTTCGATTCCTCTTAAGGGAATGTGAAAGCGTAACCACTTTAGAATGATAAAAATAATCGGAAGTGTGAAACATCTGTGGAGTTTTATGAGCGAGCTTGCACACGTACTATTTATAATTAGCGTAAAGATTATGCGTAAGTATAGCGACTGTAGTTTCAATATTAATAATATTTGTTTATAAAATAGTGTGTGTAATAATCGTCTGAATTGAAACACGTAATAACGTTCGTACATCAAATCAGCGTCTGTCATGCGGTTAGTTCAGTGAAACCTCGAGCACAGTCAATTGAGTACGGAAATGCGCAAAGTGGGAACAGCACAAATCGGCACACTCATGTTGGTCTGATATTGCACTAGTGTTGCACTGAGTTGCATATTGCGTCGGTTGTCTAGGTGCACTAATGTCGCCGCTTGCCTGCGGTGAGTTGCGAAGTTTCCTGAAATGTGACCGGAGCCATCGCAGCTCTCCACGGGACACTGGATTAGCTCTCTCGACTCTCGTATCCGGTAACACGACTTTCCGTAAAACTCGTCGCGGTGATAACTATCGTAAATAAATAAAACTATTATGAAGTAATAGATAACACAATTCAATGCGATCAACAAAAGTCGTCGACTTTTTACTCTCCATGTGTTGTGAGTGCAAGTCTAATTATAATATAAAATTACCGCCTACACGACATCATTATTGTATTTGTGTGTAAATGTATATGAGCGGTGTCATTAAGTCATTAACCTAACGGTAGCAGAAAAAATATAGTAAACGAAATGCCTTTTACACGGTCACTGTTTACGTAAACGTCGTAAATGTTTACAAATGTATTATTGCACGCGTATTAAAAGTTGAAAATAGAAAAAAATATCTATATTATTATTTTAAAAACTGTTATAATTTGATTGAATCAGTTTATATCTCGTATCTCACCTGTTTCGTCGCATAGTTGTTCGGTACGTGTGGTGTATCTTATCTGTGAATGTAGAGCGTCGTGGCGGCGCGGCGTGCGCGCGCGCCGGTATATTTAGACTGATCCAGCGAGTGCGACTACACTACGAGATACTCGTACGTTCGAAATCCCACACTATGAAACAATTGTGTGATACTATATTGTAATGATCGTGCTATGCGATAATAAATACTGTTTAATTTGATTAAATTGGTGACGTCATTTTTTTTCTTAATTATGTAAACTTAACCATATCGTTTACTGTTTAGTGTTACTGGTAATGGTTAATTGTAGAAAATTGCCTTTGATGTGTAATGTTTAATAATAGTTTTTCTTTGGCTCTGCAAGTTGAAAGTGGCAACACACCTAATATTATTTGACTCTGCTATATGAAAGCGGTTTTGTTAAAAATCGTGCTCTATTTCTACTCTACAATTTTAACTACGTCAATAAAAATCAATTTATGAAATATTTTTATATTCACAGTTTTGTAAATTTTAGTTTAATGTATTAAGTTTAAATATTATTTATTAGTGTTGTATGTTTAAGTGTCCAGTAATTACTTAGGGTTCAAATGGTCAAAGATTAAAATCATGACCACGAACGTTCGAACGTAAAGTTCACGTATACAAATTTTACAAACTAAAAACATTGTAAAAAATTATTAAGAGTAGGTATGAACGTATTTTTGTTACTCGAAACTAAAATAATCAAATTTATAAATTTAATCTCATTTATTTGCATTATTAACTTGAATTAACTGATAACAATTGGGTACCTATATAAACAAATTAGTATGAACAAAGACGTAGGTATATCATACCTACAATTTATCGCTTTAACATTTTATTTTTGAAAGAACGTTCTACACATTTCCAGAAAACTTTCACATTTATTTTTTTATACAAAAAATCTTAAGCTGCGTGCTATAACATATGTATAGCAATAATACTCTTCTTATAATAATGTTTACTTAAAATATAATATTATGTATAAATATTGTATACACATAATATATATCTTGCAGGCTCTGTTTGGAGTTACACAAATACGTAGCAGCATTTGTCGGGACAGGAGAGGAAGGATCGAATAAAGCTGACCGTGGAAAGAGGAGCAGAAGGTTGTCACAGATTATTGGTAGAGCTTTATTAAACTTATATATCAACACAAAAATTCGCGACATAGCGGGATTCGAACCCGCACCATTACCTTTTACCGCCGGCCTACCATTGCCGGGGCAGGTGCTCTAGCCAGTTGAGCTATGGGTCGCATCGCACGCTGTGTAGAAATTCTTGATCTGATGATGATAAATGATCTAAGCGACCGTGGTGCCGTCCATGGAGGAATCTCTGCAGAGTTCCTAACCATTCAAAGATTCATTTTACAATGAATTCTTTGACGAGAGATGACACCATGCTATTTCAAATTGTTTATTTATTATTCCGTGTTATTCCACACGTGGGGAAAAATGGTCCTTTGTTTGTTTGAAATGAATAGGCTCCGAAACTCTTTGACCGATTTAAAAAAATATTAAACTATTGGGAAGTTACACTATCCTCGGTGAATATAGGCTATATTAAATTTAAAAAAATTGGAATACCAATGCAAAGCCGGAGCGTTTTGCTAGTTATAACGATAAACTAATACTGATAAACATAAGCAACAATAATTTGATAAACAAATAAGCTACAAGCGGTAAGAAAAATTTCTATATTATATGTTAGTCATCGTGACTTAGATAGAGCTGTAGCTTGCTGATAACCTGAGTGAATTGAGGCCTACTTACGTGTGTTCGAGTGAACTTGTGTTTTCTCAGACGTGCTTGTGTCCTTCGACATGTGAAATGGGTCTTAATAATAATTATGTTTATGGTGTACTACTTCACTGTATTATTTTATGCTGGTTCAAAAAAAATAATTACCTATTTTATACCTTTGAATTGTTAATAAATCGTTTGCTACTAAAAGTGTAAGACATAATTTCATTGGTCATTTGGTCAGCTCTAGTGGCATGCTACAATGCACAGCCTATATTTTGGTTGGTCAGATCGTGCAAGTAAGACACTCTACAAATACATACACGAATGGTACGTGAGACAGCCGAAAGTCCAAACCCCTTTATTTCTTTCCTTTCTTAATTCGCTCTTCATTACTCGTGCCTTTAAAACTTGGCAACGTATTTGTAGCTCCTCAGGTGCTACTAATATTCATGAGCGGTGGTGATCACATAACGTCAGGTCTGTTTATTTGTTAGCCCACTTTTTTCATACAAAATGCTTGATAGAAGTTTCAATTTTAGCTGTAGACAATGATGTGTTAGTGAAATCTAATATTTATAAGATTAGCGACTCATTACTTTGGTTATTGCGACGCCTTCGTCGGATGAATAATAAGATTATATCAACATCTCTCGATCCGATTGTGTCAAATGGAAGCTGGTAATGCATTCATCGTCGCGGGCCGCGGGGCCGCAGTCAGCGACGCCGAGGCGGGCGGTGGTGCGCCGTGCAGCGAAACATCAATAGTGGGGCCTCCCTCCCCCCCGCTGGAATTTACAATGTAGCTCCCAGCCCGCCCCCTCCCCTTCCGCCGCTCGCCGCTCGGCGCTCGGCACAGGGCGCACTTTCCCGCGCCGCCTCGCCTCGGTGTGCGTGAAATTTTCTCGCCTGGAAATTCTAATGCGCCGCGCGACTGCGATAAAAAATGACTAGCTCGGAAAACGTGAATACATTACCGAGCGAGACGGAGAGCGTCGAGGCGCCGCCTCCTCGCTATGTATTTTACACTCTTTATATTTCCATTTCGACTGAAAAAGGGAGGCTATGTGCGAGTCGGACTATTTAATAAATATCTGCCTCGCCCCGTCCCGGGCGCTTCGTATTCACCGGGAATCTCGGAGAAAGTTAGGGCCCTCCCTCTAAAATATGTTTTACAGTATGATTTCTATGAGGTAACCTCGTTTAATTTTTGCTACATTGCAATAGGGTGATTTAGTTTCTTTTGAGGTTTCGTTCGGTATTCGACACGCGATAGCGGCTCGATTCGCCCTCTAGTTGTTAAACGAGTAGATAATAATTAATTACGACTACCCCTTTACGATTCCAATTAGATCAATAATAAGGGGAAGGCGATAGATATAGTATTAGATGGTCGCATGCCATAATCGGCGTGAGAATCTAATGGTTAATTTGTTCCGGAGGGTCGGCGGTGCTAATTGCGGTAAAAAGCGGG
Organism: Junonia neildi neildi; assembly: GCA_018234505.1. Classification (NCBI taxonomy): domain Eukaryota; kingdom Metazoa; phylum Arthropoda; class Insecta; order Lepidoptera; family Nymphalidae; genus Junonia; species Junonia neildi. The sequence continues at coordinate 10,826 of DVVJ01000336.1, forward strand.
CGCGGCGGCGACAGAAAGAGTTAGGTTTTTCTGTCTGTTTTTGCTGTAGTAGTGCGCCACCTGCGCCGCCACGTGCCCCGAACTTGATTGATAGCGCCCGCACCGCCGCCATTACCCGGTAACCCGACACCGACGCGAAAATATTTGTCAGCGCACGTCGATCATATCGTGGCGACATCAACTATGAGTCGAGATCATTACGGAATATTATATAGGTAGAAAGGATTTTTTTTTATGTTTTTTCTTTGCTAAAAGCATTACTAATGTAATGCACGTTGCTTATATTTGCATTGTATTACTAATGTTCTTAGCAAAAAGTTGTTTCGTATTCTAATGTTACATTTATTGTACCTGTTTTAGTTGGATAGGTATATCACAAGCTCTATCAATGCTGTAATAACTCTATACGACGCTCCTTGTGAATTAAAAGTAATTAAAGTAGTTAAATTTTGACAGTGTACTTCTGTTACAAATAAGTAGTATAATCTTTGATATTGATATTTTAAGATCAGTTGCGTCTATCGAAACCTATCTATGAATCTTTTGACTGTCACAGAACTTAATTTTTAATTATGTTTATAATTTTGATTTGACCATTAAGTATTGTTTTTATCATAATATTGATATAAGGTATTGTTTCAGCCTAAATCTAAATAGCCTAGTGCTGAAAACACGTCGATCTAAGCCACAGGTCGTGGGCTTAAATCCTTGCTAGCACCGCTTATATTTCGAGTGCTAGTGTTTAGATTCATCCCGTGTTCGGCGGTGAAAGAAAACATCGTGCGGAAACACGCATGTAGCGAAAAAAAAATCTTACACATGTATATTCGCCAACTCGTAGCGGAGCAGCGTGGTGGATTAAGCACTCTAAACTTTTCTTTAAAAGGAGAAGAGGCCTTTGCCCAGCAGTGGGACCTAAAGGTCTGTTGTAGGTAAATTCAACCAACTTGAAATGTCTGAACGCGAAAATTAGAATAAGCGTATGTCCGTCGAAGTGATCTCGACTCTGATTGGTAGATACCTATTGTTTTGTTCTGTGCATAGTTCAGATCATTCAAGTTTCGTGAATCGGTCGATACTTTACTTTAATTTATTGTTTCAGCCTCGCAGCGAGTCGCGCACATGGCTGCAGTACCCTGCGTCGCGGCTGCAGCGACTCCTGCGCAACGCCTGCCCACTGCCGCCGCCTGCGCACGCCGTCATACACCTACGATCAGGTAGACGTAGATCCGTTATCATCACCTACAATACTCTTAGAACTTACGATTATATTAAAATTATTAACGTATGTAGGTAATGTTCAAAAGTGTATAGTAAGCTGCAACAATTATAATCAACACACGTACAATTGATACTGTTTCAGTTAGTAACCTCACGTTGAAGTGCATAGTTTAATTTACAAAACTGTAATCTGTAAAAAAATAAATTCAAATTATTTGAATAGATATAAGAAAAGAGTGTAACCTCTGATTCAATTCTTTACATTTTAGGTATTAAACCTAATACATAAAATCAAGTGTTTGTATATTACAAAGCGAACATGTTTTAACTCGTAGCATATTATTTAAAGTAATGAGGTTTGAGATCTCTTAGACAACGTTGTATACAAGATCTTTTTAACCTTCAAATAATACTTGAACAAAACCACTATAAACAGGTGGCTAATAAGGCTAACTTTACATAACTATGTCGTAACACATTCCAACGTTTAATTAATACATTAGAACCTCGCCCCAATACCATGTCCTTCCAACGCATATGGTGTCGCGAATCTCCTGCAGGTGTCATGTGATGACATCCTGCGCACGTGACGCCCAAGCCAATGGGCTGCCTTGACCAGCGATCAATGACAGGTCTTAAAGGGGCATAGCACCTTCATCAAATATTTACTTGTGCTTCTTAAAACTGGTGTGAAATAATTACGAAAAAAGATAATGAAACTTGGTGATCATGTATTTGATTTAAACGAAAATACAAAGGAATTATTCTTCGATTTTTAATTTTTCTTCGGGTTGATTGACTGTTCTAGATCATTGAGAGATTCACCGTGATTTTTACACTATTATTAAGAAACGCAATTTTTTTTGTTCGTGGTGCTAAGTCCCCTTAAGTTACATGAAACTCTCATATCGTTTACGGTCAACAATAAACGGAATATTTATTGACGAATAAATCGTTACTATTAAAATGCGAAACGGTTACGTTTATCTAAAATCTTTATCGCACAATAATAGCTAATAACCGCTCTACGGGTTTGAGATAATAGATTTGTTCAGAGGCTATATCCGGCCGATAGCTGTCATTAGTTCGAAACTGTCGCGTTAATAACGCTAATGTCATTCAATTATGTTTTATATTTTAATGTCTAAATGGTTGTAATGTGATACTTACTGATAAAATCAGGCCAATTTAGAAATTTATATAAAATGATAATTGTCTTATCATATTAGGATGTGACCCACTTATTATAATAAATTTTAGTTGAAAAGGTCACAAGAGTTTTGTTCTACAGTGATTAAAAGATCGCTTTTATAAATCACAACGTTCCTTTTTCTACGAAGCTATAGATACTGATATAATAAAGGTAGACAGAAAATGTTACGAAATCACTGAATCTATTTTTTAATTACGGCAAAATATTGTAAAAATTAATAACCCATTAATAATTCCAGATGGACATAGAATATTTTATATACTTACATATCTTTACGCATCATTTTAAAAGAGAATCTTTACTAACGCAAGAGAACGCTTCTCTTTCAGGTTAAAATACACGATACCGTTATAAGTTTAGAAATATTCGAAATATTCTTGTAGGAAAAGTACAGCCAGTCAAAACATTGAAGTAGAGCTGCGAGTCCCAATAAATATTAATCAATCGCGCCGCGTCGCTGGAGTGCGGCCAAAATTGTTCACGCGCTTGTTCCGTGTTTTATATCGCGTTAAATACCTTATTTTATTGTTATGCTCGTGATAAATAAGATTTTGGTTTGTAAGGATGGAGCTACTTTCTCAATTGTTAATTTATGTGGGGGCAAGTATTTGTATGGAAGTGGATAATTTTCGTAAAAACCAACAATTAAAAGGATACAATATGTTTATTCCAAAAGTACCTATACGAAATATATTAATCTATGAGTAATCACTTTTTTAGCTCAAAGGGTTTAATAAAAAAAAACATGACTAAACTTCTAAGTCGCAATTGTGTATTTTACGTGTGTATCGTTGAATTCTTAATCTTATTATATGACTTTTTATATTCTTATCTACAGTTTCATATAAATTATACAAATAATCTAAAAACAACTGTACTTGACTAATTAATCACTTAAATGAAATCAATGACCAATAATTCCTAACACAACAATAACACCCATTAATCACACTGATGTCAAGTTAATTTATTCATCTTTTTCCATCTAACAGCACGTCACACGTTTAACACGGGAAAGCTCGTCAAAGCTCGCCAAAGCTCGGCGCGAGTGCTGCTGACGCCTGCCGATGTAAATGCCGATCCTTACTCGTCCGATCAGCACCTGATAAATACGTCATTAGGCCTTAAAGGAAGCCTCGGCACATCTGAACGACTGTCAGACGACGAACCGTTTTTATGAGAACACGTCGGTGGTTAATTTTCAATGATTGAAAAGATGATGTTTTGAATTAGTTGACGCGTGTGTTCGGAGATTTTTTGCAAGTTATTTTGATATAATTTAAAAACTGTATTTGTTGTGTTATTTGAAAATTAAATCTAAATAAAAGTAGTATTCCACTTTGATTTACATAATTTGAAATTTATATAAACAATGATTTTGGTTAAGTTTGTTAAGTTGTTTGAGTTGTTTAGTTTATAAAAGAGCTGTTTTTATAAGTTTCTCGACAATTATTTGAATTTTTCTTACTTTTTAAACCTTCTCTAGAATTCCACGAACATTTCAAGACCAAAATAACATACACGTAAATCCGTTCAGACGTTCTTGAGTTTTAGCGAGACTAACGAACAGCAATTCATTTTTATATAGAGATACACCATTTCAACCAATATTACCAATTATTTATGGACATAAAGTTTCAGAAATTATGTTTTTGAGGTATCATACGTATCTCGTATCATTATTATGTAAATTAAAACTTTTCTTCAATACATTAAATAGGATATATTCGTAATTTTCGTGTATCAGTAGCGCGTCGCAAAGCGTGGAGTGATAGTAGATTGAGACATAATTGACCGGTGGGAGCTCAAACGTTCCGTCGCAGACATTGCGCCTATTCGTTATACGAATTGAACATTATTTAATAACTATCAACGATTACACTGTTGCCTGCTAAGTCAATTTGTATTTTGTTAAACAAACAGTAGGAAGTCATTTAAAGGCTTGAAGGCTTTTGGTTAGCAACTCCTTAGGGCCTTATTTACTTTATTATATCTTACTTGTAGTTTTATTCGCTAAAGTTTAATGTTAAATACATTTAGGTATTCATTTTTTTTTAGTGTAATTAGAAATTCTAGTTTGAATCACGATAAGCATGCAGTAACATGCAATAGTAAAAATTGTTTGATGGGCAGAAGACGTGGACGTTTTTTACTAGTAATAAGCTTAGTTTACTCTGCCACAAAATTGATTTCAGGCTGGGTAATACAGAAAACATCTCTGGATGTAACATGGCAATGATTATAAAAAATAGATAGTTGTTATAAGGCTCAAATTTTCCAAAATACGAGGCACGTACCAGTGAACATTCACTGTTAACTTGAACCTATTGTTATAGGAAAAATTTTATTATAGCTAAATTAATAGAAAAAACAAAACAAATAAGTCATATGATGGTGCCCGCACCAAGGCCATTAAAAGATGTCTATCACATCGGTATCAGTGTGTGATATATGACATTGTTTAATTACAGACACCTTTGAAAGGGTGGCTGATGCAGCGTGCCCCGCTGCGGACCAGACTCGCCGCGCAAAAAAATGTACAAAGACTTATGTTCTCTTGATGTGGCATTTTGCTATAGTATATTTTGCATAATATTTGAAATAAAACTAGTTTGAACGGATTTAAATCGCGTATATTAATGATTTTTATACTTCCGACGTTTCGAGCACTTTACAGCGTTCGTGAT
>DVVJ01000337.1:0-15944 GCA_018234505.1 Junonia neildi neildi
CGCTGCTTTTGGTTAAGCTTGTAATTAATTATGCATGTTAGCAATCATCTTTTATTTTCATTAAAATATCTTATACCAGGATATCCCACATGATATTATTAAGATATCATGTGTCATCCCAAAAAACTACATTATTAGTCATAGCCATGTGGTGTTTATTGGTAGTGTCATACATTTGTTGCTGTTTTATTAGTATATCTAAAAGTTGATTCATACAACTTTCTATTCAAAAGGTGCTTTAGGGTGGAAAAAATCTCCTTAATATGCAGTCATGTAGAATTAAGCCTTGTTAAGCCTATTTCTGAAGCTTCAACTTATTTTCTAGACCAAATTAGCTTTGGTCTATCTCCAAGGTTCTGTCTAGTTTGTTCCATAAAGATACAGTTTTTTTAATAAACCTTAAAAATTTTAACGTGGTCAGAGTTCTCAATTCAATGCATATATTTTTTTGTTTTTTACAACATAATTTCATTTTTAGTTCTTTAATTTTTTTCAATACATTTATATCAAAATTGGCTTATTAGTTTAATTTCAAAATGTAATTAACTGGAAAAAGAGCAGCATTCAAGTAAACAGTAGTTCCTCTTGATGATAACTACCTATATGTTTATAATATCAGTATGGATATGACAATGCTTGCTAGAGCAATAATTGACAATTTATTAAGGGAAGCCATTTAAAAGGTGACAAGAGCAATTACATGTAATGATTTCAATAAAGGAGTATAGGACTTTGATTTTTACTATTTTTTATACGGGTTTTATTTTGTATTGGTATTTTCATTGATTTGGTCACTGGAAGTAGGTGGTAGTTTTGAGAGAGCGCTGCAAGAAAGCTGAATTTTTATGTTGAGTTGTATTTCCTGACAAGAAAAAAAATATGGCAACAAAATAATTAATACCTCACAAGATTCTGTATTAAATAAGTAAGTTTTTGTAATATGTGGTCACTTTTTATTTGGTATGATAATTTTCCGTAGCACTCATTTGAAAATTTACAACTTTTCATACAAAACAGGAAACTCGGTCTATTTGTTATTGTATTTATTGATACATGTTAGTTAACAAAAAAATATTGGTACTCAAGGATAGACAAGCTATTGGCCAAGATTTCAAAAAAAAATTAAGCCTGTCACAGTATTTTTTAATTAACATTTTTGTGGAACTGTATGCAAGATTTTGAAAAAATACTAAAATTGATATAACTTTTAAACTATAAGAAATCGGATTACAACTTTTGGGGTCAAAAGGTAGCAAATGACCTTCACCCCTGTTTGATTTGATCCACACTTTCTGGGACACCCTGTATATCTATGTTTAATAATTTTGAACTTTAATCTATATCTAGAGATTTACCATATTTATTACTATTACGATTTACTGTAATATAGTAATTTATCATTGTATCTTTGGCACTCTAAATTCCTATAGACAAGAAAGATTTAAATGAAAAATGTATGTGGTTCAAGCAAATGATTAACCAATAAATACATACATATGAACACAATTTACATGCTATTTAAATTTATTAAATTTTGAGTTCGTATGTTAACATAGAAAATTGTAACATTTACGTTTAGACAATACCGATTTTACCGATGCACACTGATAACATAAAAAATGTAATGTTTCCAGGTCCCCGCTGGGCGTCATGGAACCTGGGTATATTCCTCTGCATCCGCTGCGCCGGCATCCACCGTAATTTGGGCGTGCACATCTCCAAGGTGAAGAGTGTCAACCTCGACTCGTGGACTGCTGAGCAAGTGGTAAGCAATTTTAGAATTTACACAATATATGTATATAAAATGGATTTTCCATGATATAAAACATTATGGTTTCTCTGGAACCACAAATTACTAAGAATCTTTCCCTAAATGGGTAAATACGTTTGTATGTAGAACATAATATGTCACTGAAGACATAGAAAAAGTCATGTCCGCGAAATATATAGGTTTATTTAATTTCATATTATGAATGAATATTAAAAGACTGATTGAAAAAAAAGGAGTGTATTATTGTAAAAGACAAATCCAAAATTTTAAAACATTAAAATGAAAATAATAGATAGCCTCCGGATTTATAATACTTAGATCATTTTGTGTAGTTTATTTATTACATTTTATTATTTTGCAATATGTAGGTTATTTATTACATTTTATTATTTTGCAATGTGTAGGTTATTTATTACATTTTATTATTTTGCTATATGGGTGGTTGTCCGAAAAAGTTTGAGAACCTGTGGATATGCCAAAGCGTCCATGTGACTCATTTCTTGTCTGTTTTTTCTACCATCAATATAAATATGCACTCATGTGGAAAAAAAATGTATAAAAAGCCATTTTTCACTTTTAAGGTTTACCTTCAACAAATGGGCAATTCTCGCGCCCGTGCTGTCTACGAGGCGAATTTGCCGGATTCCTTCCGAAGGCCACAGAATGACTCCTCGCTGGAAGCGTTCATCAGGGCCAAGTACGAACAGAAGAAGTACATCGCGAAGGAATGGGTCCCCCCTACCATGCCTAAAGTTAACTGGTGAGTATTAAGAGGGTACTCTATAAATAAATTTATATGTTTTCACAGTTAGTTTAGTAAATTAAACTAATTCTTTATAAAAATTAAGTACACAGTTTTGTAAAAGGATGTTTCAATATACGTAAAAAATTATTGCCACTATATTTTTACTAGACATAAAGAAATACAAACTCATTCTGTTTGATAAGTATGTGTTTATTTCAATGGGTCATAGAAATTATTGCTATATGGTTTTGCTCATGAAAAATCGTGTCTACCCGATCTTTCATGTTCTTTCTTGTTTCTTGCAATACAATCAAAAGGCCTTGTAACCCGATGGCAAACATAGTTGCAAACCTATGCGTTTCATCTTTAGTTAAGTTAGTAGATAGTGTTAATTTAACATGTTTGTTTATATAAATAATATATTTATTATTTTAGGGATAAGGAAATAGATGAAGAATTAGAGAAGCAAAAACGTAAAAAGAGAGCAACGACGTCAGGTTTGGGACCTCTGCCAGCGCCATCTGCCGACAAGAAATATAACGTACGTATTTTACGATAAATCAATATTGACAAACAAAAATACAAATTGCTCATATTATGATGAGGTAATTTTTATTTTCCAGAAATCTGACGTCATACCTAGTTTACCAAAACCAATTTCGTCAGTTAGTCCTAAATTAGGCAGAAATACCCCGACCCATCAGGCGGACACTAGTAAAACTTCAAACGGTTCAGCTGATCTCCTCGGATTAGACACGACACCTAAATCGGAACCAAAACAAACCAACAACGACGACATATTCTCAAGTTTCTTCTCGGCACCACAAGAAAATCCAGCGGAAACCAAACCAGAGGAACCCAAAACCGATCTCAAAACAGAAGAAGAGAACTTCTTCAAACAAGCAGCTCCGACAGAGAAGGAAAAGTCTAAACTGACGAAAGATAGTATTCTAGCTTTATACAGTCAAACACCGACTAACACTTTAGCAAATCAATTTAATCCGGTCCAACCACAGCCCGGAGGTTATCCGTTTGGCACAGTGTATCAACCACCCGCTTACAACAGTATGGCCATGCCAAATGGAATGCAACCATCATTCAACCAATTTCAACCGATGCCCAATCAATTCCAACAAGCATTTCCGAGTCAAATGCCACAACAACCTCTTCAAAATGTTCAAGCGTTCCCTCAAAATCAGCAGTTTTTCAACACTCAGCCAACTCAACACTTATCCCAACAGTTCAGTGGTCTCAACTTAGGACAGAGTTTCCCAAACCCTTTCCCCCCGAACCCAAATGTCGCGAGCAATACGTCGTGGCAATAAGTGTTCGAGAAATACCCGTGGTTTATATTTCGTTACATGCGTTGTAAATAACGCATTATTGAGCGTTTGTTGTTCTATATTATAGCAAATATTCTTTGAATACGTAAGTGAAAATGTCAATATTTTCACAGTTTATGTTTGATGAAAAAATAGAGTTCATATTATATTTTCCAATGCAGTTTTAGTCCTTTTTAATATTATATATAAATATTATTAATAAAAGATGCATAAATTGTCGAAGATTTTATCTTCTACGTATATTTCAGTTTTTTTTTGTAATTGCTACGTCACTTTATAGTTGATCCGTGGACAAAGTAACATATTCAGTGAATTTGCTATAATATAATACAGAGGTAAGTTCCCACTAGCCTTATTATTTTTCAATAGTGTGATATTGATGTTAATAAATATAGTCCATTACAATCCTATTTGTATAAAATGTAAACAAACTACAATAATAAGCATTATAGTTATTAAAAATATATTACAATTACAATAGTTATTGAAAATCTATATATATTCGTTTTACAAAGAAGTATTCATTCTGTTTACCTTTTGTACAGATTTAATTGTAATGAACGATTGTTTTTTTAACATTAGGTGAAAAGTTCGTTGATACCATGGACAATAATTTTGTCGTATCGCATTCTCTCACGTCAAGAGACTTGTAATTTTTTTTTTATTTATTATAGCTGTCCTTGTGTGAATGTCGTGATAAAATTTAGGTTACTTTAGCACCGAGATATATAATAAATAAATATTAGGTAACATGTAACACGAATTATTATACTGAAGGTTTTGGTTTCCTATGGTGAGCGTCGTTACACTATCATTAAAACGCTCTCTAAGAAACCACGCCATATTGTTTCCATAGACGTTTGATTGACGTGATTTGCCGTTACAAAGCGACCGCTAAATGATATCGCCATTTTAGAAAATCAAAACCTTACGGTTGGTTTCAATGTCCTGTGATTTTATCAACTGCTAACTTAATATACATTAACAAAATTCTATTGCTAGTTAGAAAAACCGCTAAAGGTAAACTATTGAAACTGACCATAAATTGATTTTTTTATCGTCACTTATAGATTAAAAATTTATTTATATTTTGGTAGATATTTAGTGCCCTTACGTGTCTCGGTGTATATTTCATGTTTAAAATTTATTAGCAATTATATGTATATTACATGTGCAATTATTTTGAAAAGCGATTTTTTTCCATATTTACAATTATAGAATTTATTTTTTTAATTACGATTTTACACCTTATTTTAACTCTTAGTATTATCTTGCACTATTACACGTAGTTTGATGTGTTTGTGTTTGTCAATGCGTAAGTTTGAAACATATCGGGCACGACTTACAGGCGCGACTTACTGAAAATATAACTTACAAATAGCCAAATAGTAAGAAAATCGAATTTTTCGCTTCGGGTGTGCTCGATCCGTCTAGATTTTAACTATGCATCTACAGCTGATAGTGTACTCAAGGTCTCATCCGCGACTTTTGACGGTTTGTGTCTGCACAATGATTTTGATAAGATAAGGCTTATGTGCCCTCGTATAGTCGCAACCGTAAGTTTTATCCGATACTAGCTTTCAGACTTAATAGTTTTTATACAATAAATGTCAAATTTTATGCATTAAAAACAGTTCACTTAACCTTCAATATATTCTTCCTGTTGTCCGTTTCTACTTCAGGGGCAATACATTTTTTAAATGCTATAATCTAATTATTCAGTTACGCAGCTTCATGATGCTTCTTATTATATTAATATAGTAGACTATTTGTTTCATAGTGAAGGTAATTGTAATAAGAATGGATATGCCCATTTTAGTTAAGATATTATAGGAGAATATAGCTATTTATGCTTTAAAACTGATATTGTATAGACTTTGATACAATTGCATTTCCAACGAAATTCTAAAATTTTGTAATTATTTTTTGTCTGATTGTATAGTTTTTAATTCACGCATCATGTTTGTATACCAAAATCCTCAAATTTTAATCATTACGTCATTATTTCTTCATAGTCATTATATCTTCCAAGTTTTTGTCTATGACCCGCATAGACAAATATCATATTCGGATAAAACAAAGGAAATGGTGCGAATTTATTGACCCATTAATTATTTCATTGTATAATATGTCGTAATTTGAGCTAGATACATAGGAGTAATAATGTATATTATTTAATTTACTATCGGAAATATAAATCTTATGTTTGAACCTTTGGAGCCATTTTGACATTTTTTTCTGGGTACATTTAATACCTCTACTTATGTTATTCCCTATAATTTAATTTTCTTTGATTTCAGGTTATTTTTAGTCATCTAAAACAATACAATTAAAATATTTTTGAAGATAATAAAAGTCATATCCAAGATTTTGCGAAAAATAAGATTGAGGTATTATTGTATTGTAAGTTTGTTTTATTATTTACGATAATTTGGTATGTGCTTAACTAGATATTTAATTAAAATGTTTTAGATCTTTTTTTCATCTAGTTATTTAATTCAAAATACTTATTACACTAAGTGCCGATTTTAAAGATAAACTTTTTCATTAAAATAAAGATTTTGCAATATTTTTTCTGAATAATCCTCGACAAATGATTATTGGTAAGACTATTGTTGTTAACATACAATATCTGATGCTATTTGCATTTAGATAATGAAAAATAGTTATTTTATAAAACACTTAAGTGCCGGTGGCTGAAAAATTTTTAATTGCTATAAAATTCAAATGTTTGATGTGTTTAGTTGACGTGTAATTAAAAATATGTATTATTTTATTTGAGCCACTTGTCATATTGGCATAGTTTGGCTCCTCAATCTGTATTTTATTTTCAAATAAATATAATGCCCATAGTCAATATATCTTTTATTTTAAATTCCAAGACAATCCCAGATCGCAAAATATAAACCTTATTTTTTCTTATTTTGGAACTTTTCTTAGTATCTACTTTAATCGTACTTTAACATGGTGTGTAGTCACTTTGCAGTGAAAGCTCCTATAAATTATCATTGCGTGGTAAGCTAAGATTATATGTGGTAAGGGCCCGCGCTGACTCACGGAGTGATGGTGAATCGTCTTATGTAAATTTAAGTTCGACATAAACCTTTCTATATACGATTTTACATGATTTCTCGAATCTAACACATCAAAAATGCTTTAAAATAGTATTCTCCACCTGGAGCATTCAAATAGATCATTTTTCTCATTTCTACATATTAAATCATCTCTACGTATCAAATTAACATTGATCGTAAGCCGTGTTTATTTAAAATTATTCTTTTTAATTATATAATATCCACTATAAATACAAATAACATAATATTTCACCTTTTTAGATTTAGTTGTTATTAACTCGTAAATATGAAAGATCAATAATTCAATATGTATGTATCTACAAAATGACTTGCAAAGTGGGTGGTGATCCAAAAAAGTTTGGGAACATGTGGGATATTTACTGAAATATGTAGATAGATATCAAAGTATCTAATCTACGAAATCGAAATATCAAATTATAGATATATTGATTCTAATGTGCAACAATTTGTAAAATATATATACAATTTACTTTATACTAAATTACATTTAAAGACAATAAATTTAACCATATCTATTTATATCTAGATATCAAACGAAAATCTTTCAAAATTTGAACTTGAGAACTTGAAAAGGAACGTAACTAACGAAATGTGTGAAGTGTTTTGCTTTTGCCGTATTTAAATATAACTTTTTCTGTATTTTATAATTTTTTGTATATGTTTCTGTATTGAAGAACAATAATTATTCTAGCCATATAACATTTAGTGATGGAAAATAGGTAAGATACAAAAATGTTTCGTTGTAACATAATTCCAAGTCTCGTTTTAGTTCAGTTTTGGCGCGCGAGGCCATGTTGTCGGAACAGCTGTCGCGAATGATTTTTTTAATTCTTGTATTATAATTTTTAACGTGCTATTGATAAAAAGTGAACTAATGTCAATGTAAACAATGTTATTAAAGTGTTGATAATTTATTATTAACTGATCTTGTGCATAAGTTAGCGTGAAAAATGTTTATAGAATAATAAACAACAATGGCTTGTGGGCTGGAAAGTTATGCGTGCAGTGACATTACGACATTGGAAGAACGGGAGTTTAATGCGAAATGGAGCAGGTTTTCCGACTGGCTGCATTGCATTTGCGTCGTTACATTCGATCTGGAGCTCGGACAGGCTATGGAAAGCGTCTATCCCCCAGGCGTGAAATTGACAGATCAAGAGAAATGTAATATTTGTTATTTAGCGTTCCCGGATTCTAATTCCGGCTGTATGGGAGACACCCAGTTCCACGTGAGACTGCGTTCCCGTGCACCACTTACGCCCCAACAGTTAATTTATAACGAGGAAAGTGTGCCAACGCTACGCGCTGATTCAACGCACTACTGGGGCTTCGTTTACTTCCGACAAGTCAAAGATCCCTCATTACCGCGGGGGTACTTCCAGAAAAGTATAATTTTACTGACGCGTTTGCCATTCATCAATTTGTTCTACAAGGTCATTCAATTGATAGCACCTAAACATTTCGAAGAGGGTGAGAGTAGCTTGGAGGCGGCTTGTCATGATATAAACAGGTGGCCTGAGCTCGATGCTGGACAGAATATGCTATTGCCTGTGTTAGGGAGCGTTTTTCAGTCATACATACCTAATCAGCAAACTGGAAAAGTTTCAAGGTCAGATATTATCAAACAAGTGCATTCACCCAATGTCCCACATATATTAGTTTCAATTCAGGACGTGAATGTGTTTGATGCGTTATCTAGTCTAATATCACATCTACATTTACTATGGGAGCTTGTTCTCACTGCTGAACCTATTGTTGTAATGGCAAGTTCACCAACTGAGTGTTCAGCTTTGGTACAAGCATTGACCTACCTAATTCAGCCATTGCCATATGCAGCAGAGTACAGACCGTATTTCACAATACATGACAGTGAATTTAAAGAGTTTACTCGTAAGCAATTCAACCCGCCTTGCGTAATACTAGGTGTTACAAATCCATTCTTTACTAAAACATTGCAACATTGGCCTCACACTATCAAATTAAGTGACACAACCTCAATCAAAACAAAGTTAAGGAAAGTCGGTAGTTTGAAGAACTTAGACACAGCTCCCGGTGTTTACACACAGTACAAACCATTTTTAGAAAAAGATAAAGCTATTATTAAGAAACTTCATAATGGAATAAGGACTGATCGCCCGTCTGAAGTACAGACGGCTATGGTTAAGAGGCATTTACTGGAATTGACTCAGAGCTTTATGATTCCATTGGAGAGATATATGGCATCATTGATGCCATTACAGAAGAATATTTCGCCTTTCCGAGCACCGCCTATTCCAAATCCCTTTAACCCAGAAGACTTCTTCGCTACATTACAACAAGCGGGACCTCATTTGACAACAGGGATCAAGGGTGACTGGATTGGTCTGTATAGAAACTTCTTCAGGACTCCTAACTTCAGTGCATGGTTCCATGAACGCCATAGCAACTTGACAAATAAGTTACACGCTTTGCAATTAGAGGCTTTAGCTGAGAGTGACTTGAAGAAATGGTCGATTGGGAAGAAGGAAGTGGAAATAGTTGACATGGTTTTAAAGCTAAGAGAAGTTTTGAAGAGTGACCCGCCAGTAGCAGATAACACTCGGACTTTGTTAGCAAGGAGACTGGAGGACTTGAACTGCATTCTGCCGGAAGATATGAAGTCCATATTAAATGCAGCGTCGTGACATTCAGAGTGCTGCACCTCAGGGCCGAGAGGTTGCAGCAGCGACTGCAAAATCCAGTTGAAAAACACCTACTATAGGACTGTTGCTTGTGTATGAAATATTCAGCCAAATTATTGAAAAAAAAAAAAAACTTTATTTTCCTACACATAGTTTACCGTCACAGAGTTATGCTATTTTTTAAACAGTAATATTACATTAACTTTATAGAAAAGTTAATATCTTCCTATTAATAAACAGTCTTACCAGTTATCTTGAATAAATAATTGTAGTTATTTCCAGAGCATTATCTTGTTGCATTGTCTAGTTCCTTCCTGTTTAAAGTGTGTGCTAATGTTTTAGTTTAATTAAAATTAATGTTTCATTTTAAGTAATGAATAAATTACTTTAGCATAATATAATTATTGTGTATTACATTCAGTAATCAAGGTAAATTACGACACACTTTGTGCAATAATTTTTGATGATTATTTTTTGTAAATTGCAGACAAATATTTCCATTTGGATAATGTGTATTTGATGATCTTTCCAAAGATGCAAACCTTGAGTAATGAACTTGAGAGTAAGGAAGTTTTTATCACAATTTTTTATCAAAAATATGTCTTATCAGAATTGATAAGAATAATAAAAAGGAAATTCCCAAAAAAATCTAAGCAAGAAGAGAAGGGGTGCTATTTTTCTATGTAATGGAAAATTCCAATGGAATACCCCCTTCTCAAATTTAGAATCCAGGATTTAATTAACAAAGAGAGAGGATCATTTCTAGTAAAATGTAAAAATCATTTTTAAAATTTTATGTTAAGGAGGATTCTAAATATTTATAATATTACTTAGGTCTTTGAGTAACAATGAGTTCCGTGTTTTTGATCACAGCTGTAAATTATAATGCCAAACATTGTTAATGTAACTGTGTGATAAAATTTACTTAATTACTATAAAATTCAATTATAGAAAAATCATAGAAAAATAGATTTTTTTGCACCTATACATGTACTATTAATTTTGTACATCATTGAAAAAAAATGTCAATTTAACCAGTTTCTAACCTTAAACACATCATCTCCAAATGTATATCG
Organism: Junonia neildi neildi; assembly: GCA_018234505.1. Lineage (NCBI taxonomy): Eukaryota > Metazoa > Arthropoda > Insecta > Lepidoptera > Nymphalidae > Junonia > Junonia neildi. The sequence goes on from DVVJ01000337.1 coordinate 10,691, forward strand.
GAATCTCAAAATAAATAAGATATACAAATAAAATCCATCCAGTCATATATGTATGTATATTTTATGAATATGTAAAGTACTTGTAAAGATAAAAGGCGGAGGGATAATTGATAAAGTTTTTTATCAAGTTTCTTGACATTATTGATATTTAGGATTATGTAAGTGCCTGATCTATGGCCCAGCTTATCAAAATTGCCATAAAAATATTGTCGGACTGAACGAAATGCTTCAATTTTATTATTTCTAATTGGTGCCAAATTAAGTTATCTTCATACATTTTTATGTAAAAATTTAAAATCACATGATTGTAAAACATTTAATTGTTTAATGGTAACATAGCTGTTATGAATCTTTCCTTCTCATATTAAAAGGTACATTAATTCTTACATTATTTTTGCAAAAGTGAATGTAGTTAGCTTTGTTTCTATGAATATGTTAGTAGAAATTTCGTCATAGATTGTATTGATTTTTGTTTTTTATATTTGCTCAACCTTGTGTCTGTTAAAATTAAAACCTCCACTTTATTCATAACATATCCCATCGTAATAATCCTCATAATCCATCATTAGAATAATTTTAGAACATAAGTAACGCCTATTAATAACACCCTAATTGTTTTCTTCGATTGCACTTTAAGGGAAATGTAAATATAGTTAATGTAGAGTAAACAAATAAATAAACGATAACTTTTTCAAACAAATCATTTTATTTACTTATGGCATGGATTGTGCTACTCCTGACTCGATATAGGGCTCAGAACCGATACCAGGAAAACATTCCGACGCACTAGTCTAAACAAGCGAACAAGACATGGAACAAATAAGTCTTGTATACACTTGGCAGATCCTTTGGTGCTGACAGCGTAACATAACAATTAAGTCTATTATTTACATAACTAACGAGGCGGGTTCACATTCTCATGTATCTTGCTTTACTCCATATATTGTCGTTATCTGTGACGAGGGTATATAGGCCTGCGAGGGTTAGTCCGGCAGCGGCCCCGAGACCCATGGATCTGAGACCAGCTGTACTCTTGTATAGGACTCCAGTGGCTGTGGCTGCAATGAATGTGTTGGCGGTGTCTTCCTGGTCACGGAGCCAGGTGACTCCGAGGGCAATGGTTGAGTAGAATGATGCAAGGATACCTAAAGTACAGCCGGTCGTTGTACCTGTAAATTTAATAGAAAATTTCCTTTATATTATTTATAGTTATGTATTATGACTGTTGGGTTGAACTCATGACTATTAATAGTTATATGAAAAATGATTGTTTCGTCATAATTTATCCCAAATAAGAAAAAAAATGTGCTAAACTTGCTATTGGAATTTTCAAATTACCATAATGCACTCGTTTCTACAGCCTAACTGTATTTTATCAAGTCTAAAAAATATATTTTGTGGTGGCGCTACTGTCCTAACGTAAACATCGGCTCCTATTATAACTCCAAATTAAAATTATAAACAGTTAAATTCATAGTGTAAAAACAGTGTAATAGTGTAAAAGACTATTAAAATTAGTGCTACGAAATAAAAGTTTAAGTACTAACTATTTAAAAACTCGTATAAAGTGAAAAAACAGACCTTAAGAAGAAATTGTTTTTGTGGTGATTATAAGAAACTGTCGTAAATTACGAACTTTGTGAACTATATAACTGTGTACAAAGAAGGAAGAACGGGTGATCTTACGAAATAAAAATACAAATAAAAGGTACAAATTTATTAACCTAAAACAAATAACTAACATTTTGTCAAGTCATCACAGATACATTGTTTAGGCAAATACGCCATCTATCGGCTATTTAAAGAACCCCGTAGTGCGCTTTTATTGCCAATATCGATCAAACACGCAAACTCACTGCTACTAAGCTTACTTAATACTGCAAAACGCCAACAGAGGGCACTAAACATAAAATGGATGAAATTAAAGACATGCTAAGGAAAATGCAAGACGAAATGAAACAACAAAAAGTGGACATGGTAGCCATGAAAGAAGACATAAAAAATACCATCAATAATAACATAAACGAGAAATTTAGAAGCCTAGAAATACAAAATGAACAACTTGAGCAAAAATTGGAAGCACAGAAATTAGCAATTGATAATTTCGACAGGTTTACAAGGAGAAAAAATGTGCTGTTTTTTGGGGTTGAGGAACAAGAAAGAAGCTATGAAGATTTAGAGGCAAAGGTTCTAGATATTATAAACAACACCTTAAACATCAAATGTGAAAAGCACTACATAGAATTCGTGAGAAGACTTGGAAAGAAAAATGATAACACTAGACCTATTGTTATAACTCTGCTTACTATGGGGAAAAAAATTGAATTACTAAAAAATAAAAATAATTTACAAAATACTCCCTACTACATAAAAGAAGACTTTCCACCAGAGGTGCTTAAAAAACGAAAACAACTACAAGAAGAACTAGAAATACTAAAAAAACAAGGAAAAAGAGCCATTATAAAATACGATAAAATTGTTTTACTAAAAAATCAGCGTCCAGAATCACAAAAAACAAAAAATAAAAAGAGAAATATATCAGAGTCCCCAGAAATGATGACGACTACGATGAACGCTACAAACACAGAAAAACAAAACCAAAAACAGCCTGCAAAGATAAACAAGACCAATAACATGAACAACTTTATCATAAAGAAGCCAACACTCTCATTACCCCAAAGCTCAAAATAGCAACCATCATCGCCTCCTCTCAAGCTCCCAAAACGGTTCGTCACCGCAGTTAATGACGAACACTCACCTAACATAATAAAAAAGAAAAAATACACAAATCACCTCCCAATACGGCCGGTCACCGCGGGAGAGTTAGACCACAACCCTCCAAAGAGTTCAGACTGTTCAGGAGAAAAATACTTTATAAATATTTGCACTCTTAACGTAAGATCTTTATCAACACCTGAAAAACTACTAGAATTAAAAACAGCCCTCCGCAATATAAATCATGATATACTGGGTTTATGTGAGGTACGCCGGCTGGGCGAAGATATAATAGAAGATGAAAACTATCTTTTGTATCATATAGGACAAACAAAAGGTTTATATGGCGTAGGCTTCCTAATCAAAAGACAATATAAAGAAAATATAATAAACTTTTCCGGTATATCAGAAAGGGTTTGCATATTAGAAATAAACCTAGCAAACTTACACTTCGCATTTATACAGGCATACGCACCTACAGAATGCTCCACAGAAGAGGAACTAGATTTATTCTACGAAGACTTAGAGAGAGCTCATGATATGATCTCTACTCAATATATAGTAGTAATGGGCGACTTCAACGCACAAATTGGCAAACCGAAGAGCTTTGAAAATAAAGTAGGTGGCATATACGGATTTGGAAACAGAAGCAAGAGAGGAGATAGACTAATTCAGTATGCTAACGAAAATAATTTGAAAATAATTAATACAATGTTTAAATTAAAAGCCAATCGAAGATGGACCTGGATCTCACCAGACAAAAATACAAGAAAGGAAATTGACTACATAACAACCACTAAACCTAAACTGTTCACAAAATACGAAGTGTTGAATAAATTTTTCTTTGGCACAGACCATAGACTCTTGAGAGCAACCCTTAGCCTAGGTATGAGAAAAAAGAACAGAATAAATTTCAAAAGTCCTAAAAACTTACTAAAGACACCAGAAGAAATCAATATATACATGAAAAACTTAAGCGAATTTATACCTGAACTTATAGGAAACTACGAAAAATATACAGTTATGGAATATTACAAGAAGATAGAAAACTCGATATTAACAAGCCTAAAAAATAAAAAACAATCAAGTAAAAGAACAATCCTTTCGGAAAAAGCAATTAAGTTAATGGAGCAAAGAAGCACACTGCAGAATAAAACAAACCACACTAAAAAGGATAAAGAAGACCTCAAGAATTTATATAAACAAACGAATAGGGAAATAAGAAAATGTTATGAAAACCATAGACTACACATACTAGAAAAATGTATAGAAAATTCCAGATCCGCTAAAAAAGCGTACAAGGAACTAGACAGGTCAAAAAAATGGATCCCGTCTATTCAACGTGGATCCACAATTTGTAAATCACGAACTGACATCATAAATGTAGCCACAAAATTCTATGCGAACTTGTATAGCTCTACGCCGGACTTTTGCACAAATACACAACAAAACCAGCCAAAGAATACATCGACGGTACAAAACTTTAGTGAAATAGAAATCCTTAAACAAATAAACAAATTAAAATCAGATAAAAGCCCAGGGCCAGACAGTTTAAATAATGAATGCATAAAACACTGTAAAACACTATTATTAACACCCCTTACTATATTATTTAATAAAATACTTGAAGAAGAAACTGTGCCACAGCAATGGACAGAATCGGAAATTATTTTACTATATAAAAAGGGTAGCCCTAAAGATATAGGAAACTACCGACCGATAAGTCTCATGTCCTGCCTATATAAACTTTTTGCATCCTGTTTATTAAGCAGAATTTCCTCACAATTAGACTCATGCCAACCCATAGAACAAGCCGGGTTCAGAAGTGGATTTAGTACTATAGATCATTTACATACCGTTGATCAAGTTATCGAAAAATATATAGAATTTAAAAAACCGCTCTATATAGCGTTTATTGATTACAAGAAGGCTTTCGACACTATTTCCCACATAAGTATATGGGATGCATTATACAGACAGAACATAAACGCAAAATATATAAACATTATGAAATATATATATAAAAATTGTACTAGCAAGGTCAAGCTGGACAGAGTAGGCAACAGCATTAACATCAACCGAGGCGTCAGGCAAGGCGACCCTATCTCGCCGAAATTGTTTATAGCAGTCCTACAAAATGTAATGGAAGACTTACCATGGTCAAAGCAAGGTATCAATGTGAATGGGAAACACTTAAGCCACCTACGCTTCGCGGACGACATCGCCGTGTTCTCTGAATGCCCCTATAAGCTTAACACAATGATTAACGAACTGCAAAGCGCTAGTGCTCGGGTAGGCCTAGAAATGAATCTAGAAAAAACTAAAGTGATGACTAACAGTAACTTGACACCAGTACTGATTAATAATGTACCACTAGAGTACGTAGAGTGCTACACTTACCTTGGCAAACAAATCTCATTTAAGAAAGACCGGAATATAGAAGAAATAAATAGGAGAGTAGCTATTACATGGAAAAAGTATTGGGCTCAAAAGGAGATTGTCAAATCGAAATTACCAACTAAATTGAAAAGAATAATCT
>DVVJ01000338.1:0-15931 GCA_018234505.1 Junonia neildi neildi
ATCGCTCGTACTTTATTTCTAATATTCTTACTTTATTCTGGTTACGGTAAACCGGCTTATTGTTTTCACTTACTATTAATTTCTAGTAGGTGGTGCGTGTGCCGTATTAAAAAAAGAAAAACTATTAATATGTACAACATCCTAATTCTGAGCTTAGGAAATAAAAATAGCATAATAAACGTTTTAATGGTAGTAGTTTTTTTTTATTATTCCATGTTATTCCACACGTGGGGAATTAATATTAAACTTAACCCATAGCTCAACTGGCTAGAGCACTTACCCCGACAAGCCAGAAGCTGCGGGTTCGAATCCTGCTGTGTCGCGAATTTTTGATTTGATGTTTAAGTTTAATATTAATGGTAGTATATAGAGAAAGGTATAGTTGCAGATGTACGTTTTAATGCTGATGATATATACGAAGGTGCACGTAATAATTCCTGTTCACGCGTTAATGGTGCCACGGATACTGCGGGTAGTAACTGGAGTAATTATTATTGTTATGTAGCTAGCCGGTTGGAGATGTAACATTAACGTAACGCATGTAATCAAGTTCGCCGGCGCGGCGCTCGTATATGTATGTTTTCGCACTAGTATGTGGCGCGGCGGCGTTACCGTTAGCGTTATGTAGGAGCCCGCGTGTGCCTCTTATGAGCGCCTATCTCCGGCGCGTTCACACGACGCGCTTCGACTAGGAAGCAATAAACCTACACCCTAACTGCACATATCATTACCGATTGTAACGGCACTCGTATGTGATAACATCTCCGAGGATCGGGCCGCTTCCACTGTCGCAACACAATGATGCCTCAATAACGCCTTATCGAATTGCACCTTCGTAAAGCCGAGAGGCGACTTCTTTTATAATACACTTTTTCTTAACTGCTATTATTGTTCGATTTTCTATGAAATGACACGGACAACGTTTTGTTACGGATTCGTGTTACGTAAATTTTAAAATTGTAGTCAAACATTTTAGTAAGCAGGAATGTCATTTTAATGAAATCAAATATTAGAGTTACTTCAATGAGAAATTACTTCAGTATTTATTCACTCCTCTATTTAGGATGCGTCAACAGTAGACTTATTATTGTGACTGTGTCGCTACTCTTTGTGAAACGTGAGAGCCAAGATATCGTGGCAAAATAACGGGAATGTAAACTATTGTTTTAACGAATCGACGTCAAATATTGACAAAAAATGAGTTGTACCTAATTGATATCTACCACTACTACATATAGTTTTAAGTGATTTCTAGAAGAAATATGAAAGACACACACAAAATAATAAATCCATGCGTAGAAATGTTTTTTCATAGCAAGTCGCCGAAAAAAATGATCTTTTTACAAGCTTACCACAGATTAGTAAGGATAAACTCTGTTCGCGCGATCTTTATTTGCACTTGCGTCGTATTGTCGATAAGCGTAGGCCGCTAAATCGGATTTGCGTATGCCTGTCTGCAATTTAAACTACTTGTAACTAAACATTACCACGAGTTTTTTTCTAAACGTTATTTATTTTTCTTGGTTTATAAACTGCTCGTGTGCAGAAGAGATCTATTTAGACGAAGCTTGCGAAGCTGTGTTTTGTAATTGAAATATAATACCTGACGTGGTACTGTTCAAGATTATTCCGTTTTATTATGCAACTTGCTCTTTTCATACTATACTTTTGTAAATTTTTACCTAATCAAAGTTTTTATTTAGTACTTTAAGTGCATTCCGCATTTCACAATCGGGATAAAATATTGCTTAGAATAATTAAATGTCCCAGACTTTTGAGATTGAGATTAATATTAGTTTTAGCTTTTAGAGGCAAAAGAGGATTAAAGTTTAATTTTTAAAATGATTAAGCCTTATATTGTTTTTAGATAATTTGATAATATTTCATACCTACATGAGAATATTTGTCCAAACGCAGTGATTTCGGTACGGTAAAACGTGACGTAAGATTACAAATCACTCGGGCGAGTCCGTGCCCGGGTTACCGGTGGTAAGGTTCCGTAGTCATGCATATTAAACGCAACTAAGATTTTTACACAGTCGAACGTATTTTCTTTTGTTCTTGTTTGTGTTACCTTTGTTTGGTACATGCTCTTGCAACGTAACATGTAGATTGATTACAGCTATATCAAATATTTAATCTCTGATATCTGCGATAGAACATAAAGATGAAATCTATTCGATTTCAACTAAGGAATTCTAAAGCTATTTCATACTAAATGTCATGAGGCTGATAATAACTTAATCTTACAAAATCTTGTTATTTTAAATGAACGTCACGGTGAACAAACAACAAAATAATAATAGGGGGTCAATGAACTCAAAACAATATGTCGCTTCGCTACCTGCAAGTTGCTCTAATTTACCGCCCGTGTGAAAATTCCACATTTACTCTGAGAATCCGTACAGACTATAAAAACTTTTTATTGTTGTGTCTTAATGTGCCATTGTTGACTCTGATTTCTAGTGACACTTGTAAAACATATCGGTTCTTTAGCTAAATAGCTAGTTGGCGAGTTAATGAAACAAGATGAGCATTAAATCGTGTTTAATAAATATAGTTTATGATCCGTGACAATATCCAAATTGCTCATATCAACATTTTTAGACTGTTTTTTGTTTGACACTGATAGCGATCGGCATAATAAGTAGTGATATAAGTGAAAGAGTAATAATGTCGGCGTTATTTGTTAATTTAAGCATATCTATACATAATTAACGGACGTTCACTTGACTATTCATTACTGGCAATTAATTCCCGCGGGTTGCGCTCCGCGGCGCTGAGATCGACCTCGTGGGAAATTAAACTGTGCGCGGCCCGTCTTCTGCCGCCTCCGCCTCCGTCTCCTCGCCGGCCTCGCCGCCCCTTACTCACATATGAACACTTTCTCTCGCGAATTTTCTTATTTTTCTACGTGCACTTTGCAACAGTGCTTGCAAGAATGTGTAATTTGTGCACCGCGCACAAAGATACTTCGTTTGTCGAGAAAAAGACATTGTTTTCCGAATTAATTACCTGTCGTGGGTCCCCCTTTGTCTTTCTCGGCCGCCAGCGCATGGCGCTGTTTATTAAATAATCAAGTGGGTATTGAAATTAGCCTGCGGCTTGCCGGAGGTCCACGTGAGTGGCTCATTAAATATGTAACCGTAATCAGTATTGTACTCGTAACGAACCGCTATGTACCGAAGTCGAGTAAGGAGATTGAAATATTTGTTACAGACGACGTATTGTAGTTCCTAGCTCTATATTGAGCGCTGTATCGAAACAAAACTTCCGATAGATTTTATCCGATATCCGATAGATATGACCACATTCACCACCTACCTAGTCGACTACTGGCTACAGTGCGCTTTCTTTCGCCTTGGCGGAAGGAGCATACAGGCGAATGTTGCAATGAACCGAACGGTTGCCGTGAATCGGATCGAATTAACTCAGCCGCGCCCGATTGCGCCGCCACGCATCAACGCTCGCGGAGAAATTGAAGTGGGTTCGTTACAAACGACTTGCAAAACTTATTGTTTAATTGCTCCATCGCTATTAAATAATATAATTTATACCATTATTATGTCACTTTACGATATTTATTCTTAAAATTATGTACCTATACCTGGCTAAAGACGACGAATTTTAACGAATTGGTATTCTTATGAGATTATACTAGCTTTGATAATCCACTTCGATGGCCTTCGCGGTTCATTCTCCTCAGCTGAAATTTAGAATCTCTAAAAACTTTCCATTTTTAACCATGAACGTGAAAACTGAATGAATAGTCTTTGGTGTCAAAAATATATCATTCATAATCGTATTCAATTACTCGGAATACATGACATAAGAGCAATGCTCCGTAATAAAGCCATGTTTGCGCCGACACGTCAATGTTATGCAATAGTATCGACAGTGCGATATCGAAGTCTATCGTTCACGGCCTAATTGATACAATGATCGCGTTAGTGTTAGATGAATTATAACGTGTCAGGAGATTCGAGATGGGCGAGAGAGACGTGAGAGCAGTAATTTGTTCATCGTCGGCGCGGCGGCGCTCGCGGCCGCACCGGAGATAACGCCTTATTGCCAGCGCCGCGCCTCCGTCCGCTAACTAACGCTTATTAAACTTGAACAACGCTCCCGCTGATCACTTCACCTAACCATCTTGTTAACTCGCTAAACTTAGATTAATCGTTAGCTTAGACTCGTTGACACGGTTATTTATTTTGCCAATAAAGAAGGCTTTTTCCTCAGACGTTAGGCAATTTCCTAAATAGATAATAATTTTCTTTGTTGTAATATTGTTTAAACGATTAAAATAGCGCTGCCTTTTAAAAGTGGGTTGAAAAGTACACACAATAGAAAACTCGGTATTACGTGCTGAAATTTCATTGTAGGTAGGTTTTTACTGAGAATGTGATTTAATAAATTTAAAATCAATTCCTATAGGTATTTCCTTAAAACAAAAGAATTAATGAACTAGTTATTGAAGGAACTTTAATGTATTTTAAATAAAGAAAACATCTTGGTGAAAATAATCTTGGTACTTAGGCAGGTAGATGATTTCTTTGTTTTTTTTATAAAGAAACAAAAAACATACGTCATAAAACTATTTACAAAACTACCATTTTATGCTTAAAATACTGAGTAGTTGTGAAGGCGTGATACAACACCGCGCGACACGAACTATGTGAAGAAACAAAGGAAGTCATCCAAACGTTCCACGAGACAGTCACGCAAGCGATTTGTTTTCTATAGAGAGTAGCTTCGCGTTCGGCTTGCTGTTAAATTCGACTTGCTTATTTTACTACGAGCAACAATACATTTAGGAAAGACTTTGCAAACAAAACGTCTAGTTCACGTTTCATAGTTTATCAATGCTCCCCGAGTCCGTTCATTGAAAACGAAATCGTTACGTAATTAACATGCACATTGTACATTGTTGAATAATTAATAGAATGCGATCTCATAACAAGAGTGTTGACTCGTGCGACTCGCAAGCGGCGAACTACCGTGAAACAGTCCGCGAAGGCTCCGACACGCACAATGGCCGCAGTGTTTGCTCGCTCCTGTTGTGCTGTGTTATACTGCTACCTCCTGCATTTATGAGAAATTGCTATGCGCTGTCGTGGTCAGGGGCTTGATTAAATTTCAAACCGCATTCGTATTTTAGATGCTGTTCTAGCAACAGTTCTATGCATATTTACACGTGTTTCCTAAAGTACCTTCATGACATTGAATCTTTTATACAATTGTATTCACCTTATTAATTATTAAGTTTCAATTGCGTTTGACTTTACATTAAAAACAATATAAACATTCAGTTAAATAAATATCTTTATCTCGAATGACACGAAGGATTTGTCAGACCTCGGCCCGTTGCGACCCCGAGGATTGCCAGTGTCAGCATTGGCATATTCCGGCTTAGAGGTGAAACCCAGATTAATGAGATGAGCTTTGGTGCCACATTCGTATAATACTTGTGTAACAGCTATGCTGTCTAATTTCGATATCGTCTAAGTTACTCGCGTAGAGAATTTAAACATTTTGAATTTTATTAGCTGCAATCTCTATAAAGAAATGTATTTATTTACCATTTATTGTATATTGTAAAAGGTAAACTCCCGGAAGTTAATAGAATTTGGGGCACACAACAATGGAGCACGTTGAAACGTAAAACGTTTTGCTTAAGGCGTACAAATTAACTTGTTAAACTAGTAACAATGGAAAGAAGGGAATCACATCAACCTATATAATTTGATCGGGGTCCGCTCGTGACATTTTTTCTTTGTGAAACTATTTCTTTTTCATTGTTTATAAACGAAAATAACCTTCAATTTAGATGTTACGAATCGTTGAGTCTAACCTTTAAAGTTCACTATGGTATTTGCATGAAGGATAGGCCTAGTTAATATAATGTTTAATATTATAAGAAATACCGTTTACAAGTACATAACATAATCAAATTGTTTGTTTTAATTTTTGACAAGCGTATTTTTATAGGTATGATGTCTTGTATTATCTTATACATAATTATGTACATATAGTACATGCATACTCGAAATAAAAATTTATAGTAATTTTTGCTAAACTGCATATTGATTTAAAAGTAAAATTTTAACTTTGAGTAAAATTATAAAAACAACATTTTAAAGCATTAACGTGCAAATTGCAGGCAACTGTCTGATATAAAGAAATGATAGCGCTGAATTAAATCACTGGTATAATCGCACTAATTTTGCTGTGGCTTCGGATCAGACTCGCCTAATTAGCTCAGCGTTTGCATCGGTCTAGAGGCAGCCGGTCAAAGGATTCCCCGCTCATTACGCGCCGCACACCAGCTTCCCGCGGTGTCGGCTCGGGATTGTCGCTAAACGCTTTGAATAAATATAAGCACGGCCGAGTCGACGGAGCGGATTACGGCATTGTGGAAGTTTAAATTTAATTTATGGCAGAAGAAATAGTGTAGATAGAGCATGGCGTAGAGTCAGTCACGGCATAGAGCAAGGCGGACAGTGCGATGCGATGTTCGCGGAAAGCACGATAAGATCGAGGCGGGCATGCCGCGCCCCCCGGCTCCCTCCGCGCCGGCGAACCCCTCAGGATGATTCGTCACGCTGCGTTAATGACCCAACGACACGCCACCACTTGACTTGTAGTATCTGCAATGATATATAAGTTTAGACAAACAGTTAACTAGCACTTTCTAGACTTTTACCACGACGTAGACACATTGCGAGTATGTATTTTTTAAGATAATTCTTGCTTTAGTGTTTCTTATTAACATCAAGTTTGAATTATCTATTGTAGTAGTTTTGCTGCAAAAAATTGATGCTGTATTTTTGTACGGTACCAAAAAATGGATAGTCCATTTATAGCTATACTTATCAATCAACAAATTTTCTTATCAGATAGAACTTACGCTAATCCTATTGTACTGAATACTGATGAACAATCTGCAAAACTGTTCTTGTAATAGATACATTGAAGAAAAGTTGCATATGTCTCAAGAAGCTCTACCTATTTAAATATAAGTTGGTGAAAGGACTAGTTATAATTACTAACGTGTAATATTGTAATAGATACCTACTTGCAATCAACGTGTAATTTTTAAAATATATTCTTGGATTGGATTCTTGGAACTCTACGAATGTAGAACTTTGCGCTGAATGTCAGTCTAATCAACGTTGAGTGTATTTCTTATTTATTTTATGATTGTATATTGTAATATTAACGTCGACATATATTAGAAATAGAAAATTTAAAAGTAAATACGCACGTGGATTTCGTTATGCCTAGCAACATGTAATTAGTAAAAAACTAGACGACGAAAAGTTTTGATTCATGATAATATAAAATTTCTATGATAATAGTTGAGGGACAGGGGGCACATGGTGTGGTATTGTAACAGAATATCGTGTGGGCGTGAGCGGGCAGATGGCGGTGTCACTGATTAAAGTTAATTAACTGAAGCCATTTCCGAGCGGCGGGCGTCGTGCGTGTCGCACTGTCACTGCACCGCCCGCGAGCCGCAACTGCAGCCTTATGTTTACGCGGTCACCGACATCGATTATGTCAATTAAATTACCCTGAAATATAAATACCGTGGAAAAAGAGACGACTCGTGACATACCATTCAGTAAATACGTCACTTTATTATGAATTACAACTTTAACGAGGTTCTTTGTAAATACTTTATATGTTAAACAAATGCACGGAAGTGCATTATTTACATGTAACATCTAATGGCTTACAAACTCTAGTTGTCAGCGGAGGATCTGCAGTGGGACCGTGTAGCCCTATCGACGGCGCGCCGCCCGCGAGATTTATCGCTCGTCCGCACGCAGCTGGCGCGCTGCCCATCGTCCTCGCGCCCTTTTATTACCGCCTAAAACACGCCCGGCGCGTTAATTTGTTTGCTCTGACGCGGCCCAGCTAATGAATCGCCCCGAGCCGGACCCGTGTCCACAACCCCGCTTAGAATTAAACTTTACGCCCTTTGAATCACTACAACCTGCAAATAAATCGTAAATCACAATGTTGTTTGAACGACGCCGCCAATTACCGCGAAAAGGCACTAACTGTTTTGATTATGTACTTAATCTAGTTACCGATGAGTCGGGTCGGTCGCAGTCTGGTTCGTCGGTATGATACAATCGTGCAGCTGTTGAATGTGTGAAGATGTGTTGTTTAATAGATATGTGGAGCGCACTGTTTTAGCACGAGTGATTCAGACGCTCTCAGGTGAGGTCGCATTCCGCGCGCCGATCTACCTGCGCGCCCAAAATATCCGCTTCACGCGCACTGCCCGCCCGCCTTCGCATTTCTACGCACTGATTATTTTGAAAGTTTTACTCGTGATGTTTCTTTCGTTTTATTTGTATATTCAACACTTTATTTTTTCGCCGATACAGTTCTTGGAACAAAAATTTTCCGAGTACCTTTACGCAATAACTAACAGGTGGCGCTACGTTACTTATCTATCACCTCGGAGTAAAGGGTCTTCTTATTTCGCCGTAAACGTTTTCTTCTTTTTGTTTGGTTCACCACTTAATTAGGTACTGCTCGTAAAACTGTCTTCCTCATCTTATATTTACCGCGTTTGCCCTTTTTATTATCCGATTACATGGGCTGCGCGGTTTTGCAAAGCGTTCCGTAGCGCGAGGGGAGCACTTTCATTTGTTTCTTCAGAAATTACTTCAGACGATCTCGTTGCTCCTTTAAATCGGAGTGGAACAACTCATTCATGAAGAACACAATAAAATATAATTAGCGAACGTTTTTGTGCGTTTCATTTGTGCCGTCGAGGGGCATAATTAATGTTTATACCGATATGATTACGGTTGGTCAGGCTTATCAGTTCGGGTCCTTTGGGTGAAATTTGTCGTGTTACCTGCATTGTGATATAATATCGACGCAATATGCGAAACCTTTTCGCTTTGATGTTTAAACCAGTTGAACCGAGGTTGAAGCGAAATATGAATGGTTGATATTTGATGATCGGGCGCAACGTCGCGCGGAGCTCGTTGAGGATAGCGTGGCGTTGCAATTAGCAGGGCACTCGACGCCTCGCCGTCCGCAAACCACGGCTCAGAATCCACTTGTGTGTCGCCACGCAAATTAAAACGTACCACTCGACCTGATCGCGCTCTCAAACACCAATTCGTTTATCCAATGAATCATTTAACAGTGTTTTTTTATTTATCAATTTGTTTCGTGCATAACTACACCGACCCTGTTTTTTAATTATAACATGGATATATGCATTTATTTTGAGTTCTAGCACAAAATATGTTAATTTATATAAATACTTGATGTAATCTAGACAATAATAGAAGCAAGACGATTGGTATTTCTATATATTTCCCTCGCATTGTTGAATAAATCTTAAATTTTGTTAAAACAAGCTAAGTTTATGGTGAGATTAGTTAAACGTTACGGAGGGTTAACATTTAAATTTGTTAGCGTCCTAACCAGCCAGCGTGAAAGCTGGCAAGACTAAAAGATTAGTTGTCGGGGCCCGTCGGAACGCGAAGTCCCACGGGCGCGCCTCCTTGTAATTGAGAGCGCCCGCGGGCCGATAATTGTGGTTGCCCGAGCGCCCGCAAAGGCACGCGCCGGCCGCGCTGCCTCCGCCGAGCCGCGTAAATCATGCCCGTTACTCTCCATTACCTCATAATACTAAATTGACTCGCGAGGATTTTACCACTTGCGAGAAGCTTTTCTAGTCTTTATTTTTCTGTTTGTATTCATAGCTGCACTCTGTAGCACAGTCGCACACATAACGATAACATCGTATCGATTGTACTGCTCTAGCGAGTTTTGTGATTTTCGAATTTAGTAAGTACGTGCTGTAAATTAAACAATATTATGGCGCCGAAGATGCAATTGTTTACGTAATAAATGATCCGAGATGTTAAGATTCACTTTAAATTAAGCTTTTTTTATTTGTGAGATATCGAGGTTGACGCCACTTGTCACGACAAGGACGTCGATGTAGTAAAGACATGCAAGCTTTTTTAAACTAACTTTATCTTCCCTATAAAACCGAAAGAAGGTGTGCGATTAAACGATCGCGTGACCTAACATCGCCTCAGCTTTGGCAACGCCTTGATTAGGTGAGATTTTTAAAACAAAAAGCTACGAACGATATATATTTTGAATAGTCTATTTACAGACGTTCGGTAAAAATTATAATTGTATAATTCTGGTTTACAAATGGGACTCGTTCATCGTATGGTACCAGAGATTTGCTGGCACTATGAATTTATAGAGCGTGACGTCAGTCCAGGGGCGGTGCCGACGTAAAAGCATGTAGATCGCGAAATTGATTGCATGTTATCAGATGGGGCACGGGTTCTTCGCTAGCGTTTAATACGGGCGTCGGACGCTCTGCACGCGATCCTTTGACAGGAGATCGCCCGCGCCCCGCCGAGCGCGGTAATTACCGGGCGCCGTGTGCAGCGGCGACGTCGCCGCTCTTACTCCCGAACGGCGCGGTAATTACCGCGTACACCTAATGCCTGTTTGTCTAACTCGTACACACAGACCCGCACGGAATACTGTCTATACAGCGAACCGAACCACGAAAGGTACCTAAGGTGTAGTCGTTTCTGAAAAAAAAAGCCTCATTATCGTGTGTTATGAGGCATATGTAACGTTACCACATCTTACTTTCTTTGTGTACAAAATACGTAGGACGGGACTAACAAACACTGCACAATAGAAGATACTCTGAATCTTAAAGTCTGCTACGAAAATTCACTAACATGGGTTTTAAGATATTTTTATAAAAAACAATAGTGCAGCGACAAAAGGATATAATATACAAAAGAGCTGAAGTGCTCTTTTAAATAAATGTGAGGCAAACAATAAACAAAAGATTAAATGAAAACTGCTAAGGCATCAACATATTTTTATGTACACTGTGTAATGAGCACAATTTGAACCGAATCTGAAACGAAAAAAAAAAAATGTTTTCAACCATTATTTTTAGTTATTAAATTGTCGATGTTGCGACATGGAATTGGAACGGTTTAATGATTCGGTCCGATGAAAAGCGTAGAGACGGTAATTTGATTGGGAACGATGGGCCGAGAGCCGCGAAGAATCGCGCCGCGTCCGAGTTTTGCTAATTGCCCCGCGGAATATAGAAACAATGACAAAACTTCGGATCGTCTCGGTCGCTCTCGGCCCTCGACCTCCCGCTTTTTATTTAAAATTCGTTTACCCGACTCGCAGATTGTTATTCAGCCGAGCCGAGTTAGTCCGTCTGACGTTATGAAAACAAGAATAAACTTAATTATTTTCCTATTTAAACTGAAGCCTTACGACAATTACAAACTTATAAACGTTTCCGGCTGTCCTCCCTCGTATTAAAATAAACCGTTACAGAGATGTTACAAATATGAGGAGAGATCGACAGTTTAATAACCTTATCGGCGAGTGTGGCGGCGGGCGCGGGGCGGCGCTCGGTGGTAATTGATAGTGACGTTTGATGGACGTGCAGCAACGCATATTGCACCGCTGGGGACCGAACTCGATGTGTACAGCCTCATATTACTGGATGCCGAATGCACTACAAAATGTACTATATGATATACTTCCGCTAATCATTACTAAAATTATAAATGTGAAAGAGTTTGTTTGTTTTGCTTTTCCGCCTTAACTACTGAAGCAAAGCCACGAAATTTTGGGTACACTCGTAAAGTTAGATGGTACACAGAGCCGTGGGTAACAGCTAAAGTAATAAATACATAGCAAGTGAACGTTTTAGTAAGGAGCCTTTTTTTCAAAGAAAAGCCACTGAATACCTATACATGTGTAGGTACTTAAGTATTGAATGGCTATGTACAAAACTAATCTTACATAATTGTATAAATAATTGATTTTTAATGTCTCTTGCGTTCAACCATTGTTACTAAAAAGGCCCGTCCATAAATTTCGGAAGTTATATTATTCCTGTCGCACACAACAGCATTCGTCCACGTGCTGTTGACATTGCTGTAAAAACAAACCCACCTACCCGACCTCAAGCTTTCCTCTGTAAACTGAGCCCGCTTTAAACTTTTAAGGTATGTCTAATAACGCAAGCAATTTGAGGGTCCCTTATTGTTTGTTCTCTCTTCGTTTACCGAGGTGATTTGATGATTTTGACTTATTCAACTTGTAAGCTTATGTTGACTCAACTGTTAAAATTGCTCACTTTAAATTATGTTACTTTGTATTTTACTGTTTTCTCTTAGGATATTTAGACAATTGAATCTTGCGAAATGTTTTATCCCCTTTGTATAATATTTTATTCTCTTTTTTCTCCATTCCAATAATATTATATTAAATTTTTAAACTATATAGATGTGCCACAAAAATAAATATTAAAATTATATTTAGAATAAAAGCATATACCTACCTAAACATTACAGGCACATCGATATTAATAGACAATTTAGAAGAAGACATTTATTTAGATAATTAAAATACAACCTCTGAAAAAACTATCGTTAATACAGAAAATGATTAAGTTTAATTGAAGAAAACATAGTAATCGCGTATTGAATTATGGCTACAGTTTGAAGTTTAGTTTCACTATCGGCCGGCGAGTGAAACTCGATCATTTCTCCCGCGAAAGCTACGTTACCACTGCCGTTACTTCTTTAATTTTCATCTACAATATTTTTAACGTTCTACTATTAAACTATCCTACAAATATCAAACAAACAAATATTTATGGAATAATTTAAAGTAGATTTATTTTTTATAGTGTCAATATTTTAGAAACATCTTAAAGTGTTATATTTATTTAAGTGTACACAATATATTTAGGTAGATCATTGAGTATGAGCTGCAATAAAATTTAGACAGAATGGCGCAGTACATAAATTGAAGATAACGTCCTCAATGTGAGGGCACGGTGTTATTGCTAAGTAATATTGATTGGTGGAGGTACATATGTACGAGGAGGTGGGACAGTGAGCACGCGAGGTGAGAGATGTTTTTATTCGCGCAACACGTTCTCGGACGCCGACTGGCAGCGATGTGTCGTCCTCCCGCGGGACACTGGCCGTACTTCCGAACAGAGATATTTATAGCCGCCCCAGAAGCCGCCGTTACCTAATGTAACGTTTTATGGTGGCCCTTATTACGGTCCTCTCGCCACCCTGTCTCACCACTTCACGTTTAACTCCGGAGAAAGAATTTTATATATTCAATTGCGCTACGTACGTTTACTCGACTTCTATATTAACGGCGAAAAGAAAGGCCCATCAGACCTATAACGGAATCCTTTTTTGTGGTCACCGGTGGGTCACAAAAACGCCACGTCGAAGATATTCTTTGCGGCAATCGTAAATTGGGCAGTTCCCTAGGGTGAGACGGGTGCGAGGCGGCCGCCTACTACGGCGCGCCGCATACGCTAATCGCGCCACCCTCGACACCGACGCCTGTTTCTCCTGTGCATTCCGCGTAATGGCCGCGAGAAAGCCTCCTTTGTTGCGCCAGCGATTTGTTACATCTCGCCACGCTTCCCCGTCGTACCGGCTTTGACTCGCATAATTGTTCTTTCAATTCGGTGGTTTTATTGTGCATAAATATGCTTTGTCACATAAATCTGTTAAGATTGCCCTTCATCAGGCCTATTATCTGTTCTATCTTTTGTTTATAAATGAGGATCCATTAGTGGCACATTTATACGAGTTACTTAAATGACGGTTAATCTTAACATCAGAAATGTAACAGATAGAAAGCGTTTCGTTCAAAGCAAAAGGAAATGTAATGATATGTTTTGTGTTATTTTCATTACATTTTTTCACGAGTAATTGTGAATGACGAACTTAGCAGTGTGAAGACAGGCGTACGCGCTACGCTCTGATGCTTCTTCGGCCATTCAACTTGCGTTGAAACTCTGATTGCAGTTTTCTGATTATGAACGAATACTTCCTCTAACACTTCGTTTTTCTTAAGGCGGTTAATTTTTTAATGATATCTGCGTATTTACGCGACTAGTGAGTAAATTACCATTAAATTTATATATTAATAGGTACATAATGTTTAAGTGAGTTGAAAATTCAAATAATCGCATGTTCGAAAATAATGAAGAACAATACTTTTAAACGTTATACCATCTATTAATATTACCTGTAATGAAATAAAATACGTGTAATAGCTGCAATAGTAATAAGGAATTATTATTATGTGTTTTTTAAAGTTTTAGAAAGTCTTTTTACGTCTTGTAACTTGATATTGATCTAACACGTAAGTTACTCTCAAGATTTTATAAACGAACAAACATATTTTACAAAAAAAATACAATTTTAATATAGTAAAAAGCTGTAAACGTTTTAATTGATTTAATATACATATAAATCACTTATTGACTAAATTGAGATAGTTTTGTAATGCATAAAATACACGGTAAAGTGCGAGTCCGGCTCCATATACGAAGGATTCTCTACTATCACACATACAATATATTTTTGTTGTTTTAAAAAAACAAGTATAAATTTGAAGAGCCACCTTAGATTTAGAATGACGTCATATTACTTTTCAAGTTACTCTCAATAATTCCTTTCATTTTATACCCATACTGTAGAAATGCATTAAAAATAACTATTCCGCTAGCTTGAATGGTCCGCCATCTTTGATTTAGAATGAAATCAAATTACTTTTCGGGTTACTCTCAACAAGCCCTTTTATTTGATATCCATATTGTAGAAATGCAGTAAAAATAATTATTCTGCTAGATTGGATGGTCCGCCATATTGAATTTAGAATGACGTCATGCATTTTATCGTATATTGTCATCCAAACTAAATATGTATGCAAAATTTCAGCTCAATCGGTTGAAGATATCTCCTTCAAAATTGAGTAGCAAAAATCTACCTGAAAAAAATACATTAACATACTGTAAGATAATCTCGAAACGGCTTGACTGATTTTGATATAACATGCCTAAGAATTACTGCTAGAAAACCCTCTTTCATATTAAAAAAAACACTGGATCCAAATCGGTTTACCCGTGTAGGTGCTACGGTGCCACAGACAGATACAAAGAAGTCTGTGTGTCTGTGTGTCTGTCTGCGGCACACACTTATACTCCGACACACAGACAAACATAGCAGTCAAACTTATAAAAAACCTTCTTTTTTGGTCAGGGTTTAAAAATAGTTTTATTATTCATCAAATGTTGATTGCAATGTTGTGTCTTGCCCACCTTCCCCCTACCATCCCCTCATAGTTCCACCATGCCCGTCTGTCTGTCTGAATGTCTGATGCTAATAAACCGATTGCTATGAAATTTTGCAGACAAAAAGATAGAAGCATTGATTAAATAATAGGGTATAATAATTTTCATCTCGAAAAAAATTAGCTGTCACCAAGATATCAATATTTTTTTACCCATAGCGATAAATGAAATCTAGTTAGGTATAGTCGCGAGATAAAGGTAGTATTTTAAAAAATATATATGATAAATGGTATCTACCTGGTGATAGTGTGAATCATAATATACACAGATAAAATATAATAGATAAATGCCATTTTATACGTTTTATAAGATCGCATTCCACATTTGATAAAGCTAGACGAGCGATGAGCGTAATATTGTAACCTTGAAAGAGGTTACCAACTAATTCTTGGTTATCATTGACTCACAAGTTTGTTATTGTGTATTGATAATATTTGTAAGAAAGAAAGAAAGAACACTTTTACTTGGGACAAAATTACATTTACAAAATAAAAATAAAATTAAATAATAAAAAAAAAATAACTTAAGTGCTAATGTCTTATAATTTACACACAAAAAAAAAAAAAGAAAAAATGAACAATAAAAAATGTTTCGATACAAAAGACAAAATTAAGGAAAAAAAAAACAATTACAATATACAGGGTCAATGCGGACCATGGGTACTAATTGAAACTACGTATATTATTCCTATTCAGAAACACTTCG
>DVVJ01000339.1:0-15931 GCA_018234505.1 Junonia neildi neildi
TCATTCGTGACCCCCCCCCCAAAAACTTGTGACCCTCCCCAAAATTTGAAGCTGCGACCGCGCCTGATTTTACAAGCACAAATTACAAAGGATACGTAATGGTGGTAAGAAATTTATATTGTAGAAGAATGCACTTATTAGCAACCATTGCTCTTAAATTTCAAAACTCGTAAATGTTTACGACATTTTGGGGGCGGCAAAGCGAGGCGAGGACTTTTTTTTAACTCAAATTGAATTTCTCAGGCAGAGAATGTCTAAGGGGCGGCGTCTAAATTAGGGCCAAGGGCGGCAAAATTGGAAACGAGGTGGACAATCCTTTTTTTGCTCAATTGGTGGCTCAATTAGGGAGGCCTATGAATTTAGGCCTGGGGTGGCATTTTTGTAAATCCGTCACTCTAAAGTATACTTACAACCAATTTTGAGACACATGGTTAAGATATATGGTATATGTTGTTACATATTCGTGCATCCTGCTAACTTATACTTATATAAATGTAATCAAATTAAACTCTCTTGCAAACATGTCAGCAGCTGGCTACATGATTGCGGTACCTTCGAAGTTAGCACATAACTCCGTTAATTTTCAAATTTTTGTAAAATAAGAAACCTAAAATATAAGAATAAGCTGATAACGTACCTCATTATGCTTAAAATACTTCAAAACATTCTGTCACATACTTTATTTTTCTTTAAATCCCGAAAACCGCGTAATTTTAAATGGTTTACTCTGGTTTAGTCTCTTAACCAATTTTGATGAATTGACCAACTATTTTTTGTCGTGAAAATGTGCCTTAAAGAGGATGAAAGTGAGCATTTTAAATAATAGCTCTGTATATAGTAAACTTTTTGTAGTAAAGTACCTAAGTAACATACCTGCGTATGTGCTTAAGTACGAGATAGGTCAGTACCTACCTACTTACCTATCTCGTCATTCTATAGGTGCTTAATATGAAATTATAATGTATCATTGTATGAAATACTATTGAAATTTATTATTACATTATCTATCTCTATTTCAGATATATGTAAAGTATTGTGCATGTTAAAATAAACACTATCTTACGGTTAATGCTGCATATCATGGACCTATCTATATAGGTATATTAAACGATTTTTATTGTAACTGAATAATTGAATAACTTTTTAATAATGAAACCATTATTTATTGGACAGAAATGTTCTCACTAATTTTGTAACTGATAAGAATAAAAAAACATTTATTCAACTATAAACAATGAAAGTGATGCTATAATATACATACATACAATCTGTATAAAGGTCAAAAACGTCAGTGCTATTAATATAAGTAGTATAGGCACACAAAGTGCATACTAATACCTATATGTATTTATCATTGTATTTCCAATTCATAAAATAGTAATCGCTTAATTTATATTCGATTTGTTTCAAGCCAACTGTAATAAACAATTAATAATCCAAAGCGAGTCTTTTATTATTCTTTAATTCAAAAGTTTTACTTTTTAAAATGGTTTAAGACCATTAAGACCTCTTGAACGCCTTAAACTCTCCCAGCCGCAGCAGCCTCTTTTACGTGATTTAAGAAGAATCTTTAGCATGACAATAAAAAAGCTGTTTCTATACGCTTTTAGTTCTTCTTAAGAAGCGAAGCATTTGATTCTTCATTTCTTTTTTAATTTGTAACAAAAATGTTTTTATATAGATAAGTTGGAAAAAAAGGGATGTTGTAGGTAAAACAGTAAAACAATTTTATATTTTTAAAATTTTTATTATATTTTTATAAAGGTTTTATTGTAGGTATAGTGTCATTTGAAATATATTTCAATACTAATTAGCTTTCCAATTAGATAATGTGTAGTAGGCGATTACGTATAACAAAATAAAATAGTAAGTAAAAAAAGTAATAATGAATGCTGAGCATATGTTTACAAGTTTAAACAAAACTTAAAATTAACCGGTGTGTGCATACAGTAAAAATTAGTGAAGGTAATGAACGTAACTAAGTTTGGGTTATTAATTGTGCATTAACTAAAATAGGTAAATTAAAATTATTCTAACTTCAAACTATGTTAAGAGCTGCTAAACATAATATAATCGTACTCTGTAGTTGCCTACGCGGCACGTAATATTCATATCTACTGAAATAATTTTAAGGGTTCATTTGAACTATCTGTTTAAGTTAACTATGTAAAGATCTCTGTCGGAGACAATAGGTGACCTTTCGAAGTAAACAGAGCAAACGCTCCGTTCGCCTGTCGTCGACGAAGACTCAATAAAACCGATACAGGCTCGTAAATAGAACCTACAATTCACACGGCACGATAGACGGTGCGAACTCTCTAAAATAATTTCCAGTCAATAACAGTCAAACAAAATTGGACTAAACAACAAGGAATTTGTACTTTGGGAGATGTGATATCATAGAGAATCGACTAGGTCCTCATCAAATGAATATTAAATACTTAATGAACATTGTACAATAATATATAATATAAGCAATATAAAACGTAACATAATCGGAAACACTAGACAATAATATAATTCTGCTAAATAACTGAAGTAATTCAGGTTCATCGCCAGAGTTGTAATGGACCAATTTGAACCCGCTGACATCATTGATTAGACGAACGATTCATTCGTAAGCCGATGAAGTCGACTAGAAACGGCTTTCATTTAATCTGAGGTCGATTCTTCACCGTCCACTACAAAGCTGACAACGAGGAATTGTCTAACAATATATTATTAATCGAATAGAATAAAAACTTCGCTAAATTTTGTACCGAAAATGTATCTAGCGTCGTAATAAAATGATATGCTTGCGAACAGCGACACTTTGGTAAAGATCACAACTGCAGGAATGCTGCCCGCTCGTCCGTAAACAAAATCAACGAAATGTCTCATTCACCGAGTACCCACTACACATTCTGCTATTGATCAGTGTTGGCCGCTCGTTCGGTAGTTCTGCGTTATCGATATCGATATCATATTAATAATAAATGTCACAACATCAAGCCAGTATAAAAAACACTAAGCCTACTAAAACTACTACCTGCGAAAACTCTTTTAAAGAGTAAACTTACAATCTATATTCGTAAAGTAACACGATGCCCGCCGCTCGGGCAGCGGGCGAATATCAGGATCCGTATAAAATATAACATGTTTTTTTGTCTCCTTAGTTTTATTACAATTTTCTGAAACAACCTTAGACACTACATCATGCTTTACCAACATTACAAAATAGACAATACAACGCTCACTATCATTATAAATCAATAGCTTTCTCAATATTTCAATTGTTACAAAACGACACATCTCTCCTTATCAATAAACTGAATATCCTAAACGCTTAACTGCTTATGTATCTATGTTTTCAATCCACCAATTCCTTTCGCATTGACTGCACTTTTATAAAAATATACATAGACATATTTAGTAATTTTAAGAATAATATCAATTTTAATGGTATATGTTAAATATTATATAATATTATAAAACGTTTCTTATCTGTATTTCAAGCACTTAACCGTTACGCTTAAAATTAATCAATTGGCGTTTCTCTGAGCTTCTTACCCTATCCATCTTTACTTTCTTTCCATATTCCAGAAAAATTGTAAGTAAACGAGAGATCATAGCAAAATACATATACGACACGACCACACCCATTGTTAATATTAAAGTGTGTAGATAACCAGTATACCTACACTAGAAATGAAGGAAAATTTAATAACACGATTAATTATCCATTCATCCAAACATACATTTCTTACAATGAAAAATTATATTTAAAATGAGATGCTTTTAAAAGTCAAATTATACAATGAAGAAATAACCGCGATAACAAGAACGTTTAGGCAGTTTTAGGTATGAGAAGTAAAAATGGTATCTATCGCACAGATAGGTTATTGTTTTAAATCAAAAAAGTTGCAATAAAATCACTTTTACAAAGCATCCGATAGAAACTCACGTTAGGTAAAGATAGCCTAGCCTAGACATAATGGACCTTGCTCCGAAGTCTCGTATCAAGAAGGAATCTCAATAATCCGCAGTCCGAATAATCATAACAATCGATTCACGACATCGGTCGAGACTACTTCTTAAATTCCGACGAACGGGCGGTCTTATACAATACCTATTATCGCTGTGATACACGTACGAGCTCTGACTCGTTTTGTCTTACAAAAATACTACATCTAAGATTTCAGTAAAAAAACGTACATTACTTGATGTTTATTTTACGAATTTACACATTAATAGAAAAAATCGTTATCACTAAATTACTCGTTATCTTTACGAAAGTACAAAAGTTATTTATTAATACAAATTATGACACTCATACCCTGATGCACCCCGCGCATTACGTAGTTAACGTTAGTCTAATTGCCACGCAATAACTTAATTATTATCTTTAACCAATTCGTAAGATTATCACCAATTAAATCTTTATTACCACAATTTCATTTTTACGACTGGGTCACAATCTTAGTTGTTTGGGATGAAATAAGTTGTCACTGGATGGAGCAAACGCTTTATTAAAAATTGAGGTATACATACGTTATATATAAAATTATACGTATATAATAATATATGGATTATATGTGTATTTGGTCAATAAAAGGAGGTCTTTTCAAAATCTTCTTTGGAGATCTATAAGTATATAATACATATATTTTACACAGATAAAAAGGAGACTAAACAGATACAAATTTAATATTATCGTCTAGGCAGTCTTTCGGTTGTGTGCGTTTGCTCTTAAAGTGGTCGACATCCGACTCGGGATGTCTCAGTTAATGCTGGAATATCACTTTTCATCTTTCATCGCATTTTTATTTTGAGATATAAATTATCTTACGTTACTGAAAATGTATCAATGGCGTCATGGCGATACCATGTCACTCAAATTGATAAATGCGATGGAACGCGATGTTTAAGCCCTAAACTACAAAAGTTAATACAAAATGTTTATACATACAACTACATTAGTGTAGAAAACATCGAGTATCAAAATATAATTACCACGTTGATTTGCATCTTTCACTAACCAATAACAGCCGTATACTATAATCAGCCAATGCGTTAGAAAATTTTGAGCGTTTACTGTTGACGCCGGATATCTTTTAATGCCTTTTGGCAATATGACAGACCAGTGGAGCCTAAATAATATTATTATCTGTAATGCTGATTTTCATTTTGGACGATGCTAAATTAGTTTCCCGTTACGATTAAAGACTATATTTTACGACAGAATTATGTGTACGCTTGAATAAAAAACTCCGTTGATCAAAATATTTGTCAATTATTTTTTCCTGTTTAGTAACTATTAAATAGTTTATCTAGACCTATTAACTGCTTCATAAAGATAAGAATGCGCGACCTTAGTCTTCTTATTTATCACAATTTGGGACTGTATTATTTGGAAATTTAGACGAAAACAGACTTTAGATGAATGCAAATTACGTATAGCTGGGCAGGATTAAATATGAAGGGGCAGGGTTTTAGAGAGTGCGAGATAACTAATAATGATAGTGACGTCACTCTAAAGAATTTAATGTTAATTTCACGTAACTATGCGCACGCGCGAACGCGGCTCTATGACCAGAAAGTACACGATTTATAACAAAACTCGCTTGGCACGAGATTAATAATCGATATTAATAAGTAATAATGAAATTAAAACGCGATGACTTATTTTATATATGACCACAAACACGCATCCCATTCACTCAGTTATCGTTAAAGGAAATACTTATGACCCTAAATGAGAACTACCGTTGAAATAAGGTTCGATTAATCTAGGTTGAGAAGCAAGACACGACGCCTAGTTCGGCTAGTGCCATGCCGATGGTTATCTACTTATGGTGTGCTCCTACTATGTACTATACTAATAGCATTTTATAAAATACGAGACCAAATAAAATGTACATAAACTAATACGAGATATAGTTTTTTTTTTATAATAATTAACAATTTTTCGCTCCTAATTTACCAACGTAAAACAAAATTTTCTTTAAAATGAATATAACGGGTAGTCACTTCTGTGAGAAGAAACGTTCGCACGTTTCATTTAGGATTTACAGAAACTATTTCGTAAAGATTATCTAGATCACTGTTACTTTTAATATGTATTTGATTTACTTTATAAAATTTGCAAAAGTAACAAATTGTTTCTTTGTACTTTTAAGCAATTCACTAAATTACACCACATTAAATTCAACATGAAGAAATTTGAATGTAGGTGTGTCTAAATAAATTGTCATTAATTACAAAATTTAACAAATATGTGCAAATAAACTAAGAAGTTGGCAACGTTTGTGTAATTAATTATATTTATTCAAACTGAACAAATAACTAAGTGACTAAAATATGAATAATCAAACACATACTACGATTATGTTTCTGTTGTTAGTAGGAAATGTCGAACTTGTCATAGTAACGCGGCTCCTACCTACATCTATACAACCTTACGTTTCATATCGGATTCCTTTAGTGTATTTTTGTTTCAAATATTATCCTCTTTCGAAGCAGCTTTGGTAATGTTATCATTAGAACATTATTATTAGATCAAATATTGGGTATAAGATATATATTCGACATAGGAAAATTCTTAACGATATAAAGATTAAATTATTTATATATGATAATTCAAGGTAAAAGGATAAATAAGTTACTCTACAATTACGAACGAACTTTAAAAAGGGGTAAAACAATATTTTTTTTAAGTTACGAATTAATTAATAACAGAGGAAGATTTAAGATTTAGTAGGCAGTTATTTAAATACGCTTTCCTTTATCCTTTGTACTCTGCAACTAAAAGTACTAATTGTATTTATGTAATTACATCTTAAATATAAAGGATAGCTTTGAAACGTATCTTTATTAAGGAGCCTTCTGATCAATATACTTATAAAATTTTCTATTTTAGTATCTAGAGAGGTAATGTTATACTTTATAAAATATTTAAAAGATCCTTTGTGTTTTTGGAGGACTTTTATAAACTCGTAAAAGTGGATATTAATTTTCAATATATCGTAATTACTTTGAATTTGTACCGGAGAGAGGGGATGACTTTGCATGCTTCGCCTCATAATATTCCTTTCCTATGATAATACATCTACGCTAGATGGCTCTGTATTGACTATTAAACAATATGATTCTATAATTTGTGTCGCTTTCGCTAAATAACCGAAATGTAATGTCATCTCACTTTTATTTGTACATGGCCACCATCAGATGATCTGGTTCTTTTTTTTTTAATATTTTCCTAAATATACCAACAACAGCTCGTCATATTTTTTTTTTAATTTTTTCAAATATTTTTATTGGATACATACATTTATTTAAATGTACATTAAACTTTTAAATATAATTCTATATTCGAACGAGCAAACTTCGATAAAATTAAAATTGATTAACATATGATATGACATTACACTTCGGTGGAATCGTTTAAAATAATTAGGGATTTTTGATATTGTTGACATTATGTACTATCGATTTATGGCTAAACTAGAAATATGCAATAATATATCTCAATAAACACTTTGTAAGCATCTGCGTGTAGAAAAACGGCGTTATTTACAATACTATACTGTGCTACCATACTTTTCGATATATAATATTCTCAATCTTAGAGTAACTTTAAGCGAGAGAATACAAAAATTTAAAAAACGTTTAGAGAGGTATTATAAGAACAATCACACTCGACGAACTGGCTACTACGATACTTAAAACAAAAAACTAAATTATACCAAAAAAGAAATATAAAGTTATAATTTTGATAAATCAAAAGATGATAGAGATCTTTTACCAGTCTTATAAAACCAAAAAATCTCATCCAAATTGAAATATTTTTGTCAAATATTTGGTCCAAAAGAGCAAATTCGAATAGTAAAATAAAGGGCACCGTAGTAAGCCAGTTCGCCGCCAATCAAACCGTGT
Organism: Junonia neildi neildi; assembly: GCA_018234505.1. Lineage (NCBI taxonomy): Eukaryota > Metazoa > Arthropoda > Insecta > Lepidoptera > Nymphalidae > Junonia > Junonia neildi. The sequence goes on from DVVJ01000339.1 coordinate 7,915, forward strand.
CAGATGACAAGAATGGCGATTAATGAGGTGCAGTGATGCGGATGATGACGTGATGATGACAGGTGATGATACCCTAGGCTCTACTAACTACGCAACACGAAGAAACTCGTATTCAGTTCACGTATGTCCCAACACCCAGTAAACGTACTGAGTTTGAAACGAAAGCGATTAGTTTAGTAAAATATAAATGGCAGTTTTGATTTTTTTTTCTTTAGAATAATGCAAAAATTTTCACCTATAAAAATTGTCAAGTCTTTATAGAATTATTGCCTACATCGTGAACATGGACCGTTCACGGATATCACGTTACCCTAATTTTGTAAACGAGCCGTTTTAAGGCGGGTCCTCACTAGCGAGTTGTAACATAGACATAGAGGTAGTGGACATGACCGCTATCAACTGTCAACTCATTTGCAATAATCGGATACATTTAACGATTTCGTGTGCGTTGTCAATAGTAATTTTATGAGGAAGATAATGTTGTTAATAGATGGGCATAAAACAATATGGGTTGTGGCTTTAAGTTGTGCCATGTGAGCATTATTTTGCCAATGTCACGTAGGATGAAGAAACAGAGATTGTTCGGTGCAGTTAATATTACAAAATCAAACCAATTAAAAAAAATTACATAGTAGAAATTGTTATTATTACTAAAACCTCCTTTGTTATGCTTAGGGTTACCTGTGATATTGTTTGTATCTCACTACGTCATTACGTCGGTCACAGCTCGCTAGTGAGTGGCCAGCCCTACGCCTACCTATCCGCACCACTTGGTCACTATCCGCTATTTACTAAACACGCACTAGTACTAGGAATTTTATCACTTTTAATCACTTTTGCGAGTAATAAGTATCAAATGTATCAAAAATCTTACCTAAAACGTTAACGTTAAACATTAATGAGTAAATGTGCATCACTTATTCGCTTATTAAATGTCGAAGCGCTATTCTTACAAATAAATAGACATTCATGATAATTATAAGAAAATCCCTAACCTAACCCTATAGACGTAGCCAAAATTTTTATCTTCAATAACAAAAGTACCGCTCGTTTCGTATAAATAAATGCTTCAGTGATAAGCGGATATTTTATCTTACAAAATAATTTCTGTTCCGAATATTGAGGTTCTTTCATTTGATATGGCACGATTCCAAAAACTTTATTTAAAAACAAAATATTTTTTTTTTCATAGTACTCCGCTGATCACTGAATATATTAATGATTTCAATAAAAACAAAACATTCACAGATACATGATCTTACAATGATAATGTAATGCATATTGACAAGCTAATCATATTATTGGTGACACAGCAATCTCCTTACAATTAAATTCCTCTACCATAATTAAGTGAAATGATATTTGTAAGTAAATAAAAATGATATCGAAGAAAATAACCTAATATGACATCTGCAACACCTTACAGAACGCAAGTGCCATTTGGTGGGAGAAAAGAAAAATCGCCATAAATCTACAAAAATATTGTATAACACTTAAGGTTAAGTTTAAAATTTTGCTAAAATAAAACATAACTAATAAACTAAATTGAACTAAACAACACACCACTCAAACGCCCTATCAGATAGGGTTATTATATCAGTATCACTGAAATTGAAAGTAATAAAAAAAAAGATTTTTTATCCTTCAAAAGGACTACACCAAGTTAAATGATCAATCGAAAATAAAAAAAATGCAATTTCTGGCGTCACTACATACCCCTAATTATTATTATTTTTGATAAAATCAACATCTACCTATTTTAATCAACAAAGTGCAGAATAAAATTAAAATAAAATCAATAGTATGATCTAAACCGATACATAAAATTATTTTCAATAATACCAACTTAATTTTAACAAAAATTATTCCTAGCGCCTCGAGGAGGTCACGTAAAAGTCCATAAAATCGTTACGTCAGGAGTCACACAAACACGGCTTACGCGATTTGGTTGAGATAGTCGATGAAGTCGTTCGAAAACAGCTGGAGGTTCGACGGCTCGGCGACGGGGAGGCGGCGCGGGGCGCTGCACGTGCTCAGCGGCACCATCGGCCTCTCCACTGGCTTCGGCCGCAGCGCCGCTAAATACCGCTCAGCTAGCGTCTCGCCAAGGCTCATTGCGAGTGTCTCAGGACTCAGGCCAAGCAAGGACAGCGATTCCGTTATGCTCGCCAAGGTCGGAGTTAGGAACTTGGCAGACTCATCGGTTTGTTCAGGCGCGCGTGATGCCATGCTCGTATTGACGACTGGGCGCAACGCAGGTGGGGAAGCCCGTCGCGAAGGAGACGGCGCGAGACCCCACGTTTCTGGGGGGGTGCCGGGGGAGGGCCCCGGCACCGCCGTTTGTTATGGCCACTGCTGAAAGAGCGGAAATACCCGTTTTGTGAAACAGTACGACAGCGGTTTCACGAAGTGCGTGTCGACGACGCGGCAGTGAGGGCATGTCACTGGATGCGAGTAGTCCGAGTAGTTGAGCCGCTGGTGAGGATGCAGTAGTGGCTTGTAGCAGTTGTTACACTGTTGACAAAACATTTAAGTTATGACTTTGGTCATTGGTAACATTTGAAATTGTTGTTATATTACAAAGATGTTAAGATAAGGTTAGCTACCTTCAGTCTCTCAGCGCAACAGGGCGTTGCCATGAAGATGTCATAAGAGTACATTGTACCAAGCACGAGTGACGAGCCGTCCCACTTTTGTCCGCAGAAACGGCAACGAATCGTGCGTTCAGGGTCGCATCGCTCTAAGCACCCCATGCACACGCACGTCAGGTATTGCGTGCGTCCTTCTACTTTCACCTGTATACACAAATATTATTTTATATAAATTGTGATAAGTAAATTTTAAATATTGTATTTAATAAAGTCTTCTTAAGACGTAGGTATACGTCAATGTAGGGTTGCAACGGAGAAGGAAAGGAATAAGATACTAATTCTAACATCAAACAAACACGTAAGTATCAGTGAGCGCTCGCATTCATGTCGTAATTCACTGAATAAACAACGCAAGTCGAGAAGTTTAAACCGACTTGCAAGGAAGTCTCTGTTATTTTGTTGACTTGAACAAACTTTTAGTATCTTATTTAAGTTTGGAATAAAATTTAATTTGTTACATTTCGTATAATTTCAAATGTAACAAAATGTTACTAAGAGAACAAGCAACTTTATAGGAACATTGAAGGATGATAAATTTTACAGATGTCGTGATGTTTTCAACAACACAATACGAGTATATCTCTTTATAGACAAAAAGTTTATAGATAATGAAACAATTGTAGCTGTCAAAACTAACCTCAACAGCGCTGCTGGTATGTTGTCGAGGACTAAGGAAGAAGGTTCCATCAACCAGAGGATACCGGTCGAAAACGTGCAGGGTCTCCTTGCACAGCGCGCAAGACACGCGCGGCTTGTGCTGGCCAGCGAGCGTCGAGAGAATGAACAGCCTGGTGTCATCATTGCCGTGGTTGCCCTCATCTTCGATCTGTAACAAGAAAATTATTTTTAATACTGGCGCACAGAAGACCAATAAGTCAGATTAAGAGGAATTGACGTCCCATTCCGTTTTATTATAGTTAAAAATATGTGTTATCAAAAAGTACTATTGACTATTCAGTCACAGCTATAGCTGATAGCAGTCTGCCTACAATGGTTTTAACATAAGCATTTACATAATATACCGATGAATGTATCCACCCAAGACACTTATCGCAGCTACTCTCCCTTCGTAATAATCCAAGTAAATGACTGCATAAAGTTGAATAATGAAAGACTGAAAGGCAATTATGCTGAATTCGGAGTCGAAGTCAAACAAAGGCTCCCAAGCACCACAGAGATCGATTGTGAGCACAATTCGTTCACGTACGAGCAATTTGTGCAAGCGAGTAATAATGAAAGTTTAACGAGTTATGGCTGTGTCGTGGAACTTAATTAAACATGTTATAAAATATCAAACATTTATACAACTCCTGTCATTAGCGTCATACAGGTTATTGAATGATTTGTGTAAGTATTTACCCAATCTATTTTAAATGAAATATTGATTTTACATTAGTAGAGTACAATAGTCAATCTGGACGTGAAATGCAGGACACATATACAATCGGTTAGTAACATTGCGCATTCCAGCATGTTTGATGTTAACATTCCTATTATTCTATTATTAGAATGACGTCGTGACACCAGGAACACATAAAACGTCTCGGCGAGAGCGTTGACCTACGCAAACAAACACAGTATGATTTGCAATATAGAATAGTGCAGTTTGCCAAGATACGAGGCGAGGTGAACCATCCGGCATCACAAACATTAATGCAATGCCTAGCTCAGACAAAACAAGTCTAATTTTCAGCACAATTACAAACAAGATGATTAACGAAGCGATAACGACTCATCCATTTGCAAATTGGAATCGTAGCAAGCCTGTCGTCCATTTTGTAAATGATAAATAACTGGTCAGATACAACATCTGCGAGGGACGTGTGTGATTGATTCGTCCGGGCTATCTGCTAATTCGCAAATGATTAATAATACTAAATTGTAAATTATTTTATACTTAATAATTGATCGATTGGGTTAGCTACTAAAATGTTACTTAAAGAGCGTATAAACTGACTCAAATGGTGGTTTTGCTTTGAAACTAATAAGCAACAATTAAATCAATATGTGTCAGAATAAACGAGAGTTGGCTAGGTTGCAGGTCGCGGGCGTCGAACCCCGTGCGACGAATATTCAAAAGTTGCACAATATACTGGTACCTACACTGCAAGATTGATGAGCACTCTCAAGAAGACTGTTTATTCACTCAATCCGATCACGCTCTTTGTCGCAATCGACGTTGAATAGTTCTTTTAGGCATAAATATAGAATACGTATTTAAATTTATTACAGTAAGATATCCTAATAATGAAATAAATTTATCCTTGATTAACGTAAGCTATATGTTGGTGCCAAAGCGGATTTCATAGTTAAATTCTCGTAGTTGATACATTTTTACCATACGAGTCTTTTTCAGTGAGCCAAAGTGTGATTGTCAAAAATTAACGAGTGATGTTACGAAGTTCATATCAGAAGAATTCGGGCTAAGTTAAGTGTCGTTGCCTTACGCGAGGAAAACAGTAGCACAAGTCACATTTACAATTTTTAAAACAGTCGTCACAAATTGATGATCACGTATTTCCAAATTTTAATTAAAACAATGCAAATACGTAGTATGACTAAATATTTAGATTTATCTTTCCAAAATTTTAAAGTTTGTTCGTTTGTTGTGTAGTTCAAACAATAAAAGCGACAAGTGGTCGTTTAGAAGAGGAGACGAGAGGTATAGAGAGTGCTTGAAGCGTTGTTAGTCGTCGACATGCCGCAAAACGAATGTATACACATTAAAACTTCCTAAATTGAAGGTGGTGTAATAATTAAAGAGATTCACGAAGCTCTTGTTAGCTTTGGAATGCAGATTGTCGTAAGTAATAAGGGGGAGGAAGAGTAGACTTTATAAATATAAGCTACGCTGAGTTTAAGAGACATTATAATTTATCTCAATTAAAGAGAAAAAGTCCTACTAGTGTTAATATTAATACGAACGAAACTATGTCATTCTGTACAGCAAACAACTGTCATAATATAAATATCTAAAAACTTTTCAGATATACTAAAAGTAATTGAAATATTAAAGTTTACCGAACAAATAACAGCTTCAACCTCGTGACTGTTAGCGCTGACAGTCGCATAGAAGAATTGCAATTTTTCAGCAGCATTTCAAACAATATGTCTGCCAGTGGATGGTATTTGCGGTGCCCAATACATTTATCCTGACGGCTGCATTGCGTTTTGCTCTATGTTTTCCATTGTCTGAGAGCATCGCAGTAATATTTTACTTTTTATATCGAAATGCGCATTTTAAGAAAATGAATAACGCTTTCTTTTAAATCGAATTGTTGCTGTCGGTTTACTATACTAGTTTCTTTTCTTTATATCCAGATTAGATGGCCAGTAGGAAATTACCTTTATCAGAATGGTTTTCTGTTTCACTAAACGAAATGTGTTATTATTTCTGGTAAATAATTGTTTCTATAAAACCTAAAGTTTTGTCTTTTTAAAGTGTCATTGTTAATACCGACTATTAACTGTATAAGTACATAAAACAAGGCCCATAAAATGTTATTTTACATTTCACGAGATGTACCTATCGCATATTTTCATCGAACGGATATGGGTCTGAATATCTTTGCAGGAATATTTGTAAGATTTCTGAATATTTAACTCAGGAATTTCTATATGGGATTCACCTGAAATGAAATTTCATATGGCAAAAACGCGGATGAAGATTGTGCGAAAATTTTATGTTTCGTATTCAAAGTATTTTCTCGCGTGAATTAGTCTCACGTCTCAGATATTCTAAGAAAGACGCTTTGAAAATTTCTTCACACTGTTACGTTCTAAAATGGAGTTTTAATTTAACTAAACCTTGTATTTTATTTTAGAAAATATTCTTACCGTCTATTAGATGTCTCATAAGAGTAATTTTGAAAAGAGTATTTGTATAATCTAGATTTAGTGATTATTTTTTTTCTTCAAATGGGAATTGTAACTGACACTGTAAATCACGAATGACAAATTACTGAACTTGTAAAATTTGAGGCGAAGTTGATATTAAATTATCAAAGTGAGATTAGATCTATGTTCCGTTCTGAACTGAGCGGCCATTGATTCGACTTTGATGAGGTGTTCTGGCACTTGCAGCCAACTCAATTTTTATATAGTTAAAAAGCGATATTTTTCTGTCAATAAACAAGAATTCATAATTGTTTCCCGGCAAATTTTCCGTTATTTGATCAGATGTTTTAAATTCTGCATATATTAAATTGTTCAAACATGTTCGCAAGCTTGAAATTGTTTGAGTGGGATAATATTATACGAAAAGTTATTAAAAAGACGTATAGTAGGTACTGTGAATTCTTTAAAGTTTTATTAGACATGACATTTACGAGAAACATGAAAAACTACTTAACTTTATTTTATTACACAGCTCCTTGTTGTGTCACTCACTAAGCATTTACCGTCGCCATTAATTCGTAGTTCTAATAAATAGAATGTTCGTTTTTTTGTTCGACTTTTTTTCTTTGCCTCTTAAGGATTATTGTAAGAATTATAAGATTTTTACAATTAAATACATTATAATACAAAATAACACTCATAGAATATGATACCAAATGGTACATAATTAATCATATTCATTAAGGACATGAAGATTAAAGCAATTCTCAAGAAGCTTAAATCTAGACAATTAATATACGAATATATATGAAAGATAATTTATTAACTATAATTAAAGGACCTTATTTTAGAACATTAATTATGGAAATATATTTCATGTTATTAATAAATAATAAGTATTTGCAAAATTACGTCCACACTATAACTATTAGGTTATCAAAGTGCTGATACATTTAATGATTTAAAACAACGCGATAAAGTATCAAGCATGATTCAAGCTTCTATTTAAACAAGACTAAAATGCATTTTATAGGCGCCATACAAGATATATCATTGTAACTAATTCCTTTGTCCAGCGTAAAATGATACATAAATAACATCAATGTATGTATTGATGTAGGTCAAGGCGTGCAAACTCGTGAGTAATTGTAAGTATTTACGTTAAACATTTCATGTGATATGTTTTGTTTTAACGCGTATGTTGCTCCATTATAAATATAAACAATTATTTCGATGTATTTATCGTTGTCCAAGGAAATTGTGGTATAAGATTTTTGAGGTATTGAGTTTCATTGCGTAACGTTCGATGAAAAATATTGTACCTATTACCTATGTACATATAAAGACAGAAAGCACAACTGCTAAAAATTAAAACTTCTAAATAACGTTGCTTTTTTTTTAATTTATAAATCAATAAGGTAGTTAAAGTTTTCGAGAAGTACAACTATACATAACGTAACACAGCCTGTACATATCCCACTGCTGGGCATAGGCCTCTTCTCCTATTAGCGAGAAGGTATGGAGCTTAA
>DVVJ01000340.1:0-15929 GCA_018234505.1 Junonia neildi neildi
TGATAATAGTACATATAATGAATTTAAAAGCAAAATTGTCACGGCTATCTAGACTTTTATAGTTATTGAGATATAGTCGATCAAAGTAAAAATATAATTTCGCCCAAATTTCCTTGAAAATTGTTAGGATAAACATGTTATTTGTTAAAATATAAGTAAACTTTAAAGATTGAATTATTGAATGTTTGCATATTATGACGGAAACTACGGAACCCTTCATGCGCGTGGCTCGACACGCACTTGGCTAATTTTTCGGTTTAATTACAGACCCTGTTAAACGCTTTAAGACATCGCGTCTCCGTCGCTTAAAAATGGAATTAGGGTGTTCTTTTTAAAATTTTCATGGAGCGTTCGAGCTCGACACATTTTCCTTGAGGCATCGAGCGCGTGTGCATTTTTAATTTTTATACCCGCCCGCCGGATGACGCGATGAATTTTTACTGAAGAGCCCTTTCTATCTTATTAGCGAGAGAGTTAATTGAGAACGCCACCACTAGCGGTTTATAAATATATGATTTTGTAGATACATAAAAAGTTTCTTGTTTATTAATTAAGTTGAAAATGCAAAAAATGTTCCAGTGCGACGTTTTCTCTTTTTATATATTTAATAATAATTATACAAAACTTTTGAATTAGATTTTGAATTAGTTTTATTGAATTAGCCCGATACAAGCGATTATAGTGCAGGGGTTAAAAGTGACATATCATAACAAGTTTATTCGTGATAAAAACACACATATTTCAAACCGATCAAATCTCTAGTCACAGCTAATAAAACGTAAACCGTTCCGATATGTTTATCGCGTCCATGATTTAGCGCGCTCCTGGTCTCCATTTCACGGTGTTCCGCGATCGAGAAATTGAATTGATATGTTTCCGCCGACGCGGCCGCGGCATTTTTAGACCGTATCGTGTGATGTGCGCACCAAAGTGAGTGGAAAGTAAGTACGGACAGCAGATTATAGCTGTGTACAATATTTCTGTAATATTTGTTAGGTAAAATGGAAATCCATGGCGGGTTCACGAGGTTCGATTTTAGGATTTAAACAGTTTAAATGGTACCGAACGTTTGTCTTTTACCAATTATTCGACTGAATTCGAACGATGTGAGTTCACGGTTAAGTGTTAAGGGATGAAGGAGATTTTTATTTTGTAGTTTGATTTTGTTAATGTAAGCTCAGCTGGACCTATTTAAAAAAAGGTGTCGAGCAGAACATAATTCTATCATTACCATCATAGCAGAGCTATCATTTTCTACTCAGTTCCACTTTAGATGATTTTCGCTTATTAGCTTAAAACTTAACGAAAACGTAACGAAAACTTGAAAGACCTTATATTTTATGCGGTTAACTTAGTTTAAGTGAGTAACTTATGAACCACTGAAATTGTAATATAAATAGTATTACAATCAAGAGCTACTCAGTTCCACTTTAGATGATTTTCGCTTATTAGCTTAAAACTTAACGAAAACGTTTCACAAAAATAAAATATCAATTTTTGTGCACACGTTACCCGTGATATGAAGTGTGAGATAGGGGTGTAGTAAAGAGTGCAAACGATCGGGTCGCAGTGTCAGGCGCGGCGCTGAGAACATTGCCAATTTCGCATATCTCACGCCCATACACATACAGCCCATATAGCCATATAGTTGCGATCAACCTGTTAGGGATATTATAAAATTATTTTATTGCCATCTCAGCGAATATTTTATACTTGCACCGTAACTTTGCAGCGATAGGCAGAAGTTTGTAGACATTTTGAAGTTCGAGTACGTGTGTGATTAGGTGCTTTTTGTAACCAGAAATCATTCTTAAGTATGTTTTATTTTATAAAAAAAATAAATTTGTAAGATCAGTATCAATCATACATACAATGTACAGAAATCAAATCATAGATTAGTGAGATCATTTCCGAAAGTACATATTCCACGCTTTTTAAAATTTTTATAAGTACACGTATTGGCAAAAAGTTTATGTAAAAGAAAAACTAAGTCTCAGCAAATACCCTAAAAAAACGCACCTTGCCCCGCGACTGTATCAAAATGATAAAAATGTTGAGATCCAATAACCATTCATCCATCAAGTGTCAAGATATAATCTGGGCCGGTGCGACTTGCTTAGCCCTTAGTCGGGGAGGCGAATATAAAAATGCCTGGAAGATTTACAGGTTCGGTTGAGATATGGCGCGCAGATTCTGGCTGCATTGTGGCTTCTTAGTTCCGGATGAAATACGGTGACGTGAGATTTTCTTGAAAGACCTTATATTTTATGCGGTTAACTTAGTTTAAGTAAGTAACTTATGAACCACTGAAATTGTAATATAAATAGTATTACAACTTTGTTGCCAGTCAACTTAGGTTTTGTATAGACTATTTTTATTTCAAATTGATAAAAAAAATTTGTATGATCCAAGTCTTGAAATTATATAAAAATAAAAATAATTTTTATTATTATTTCTTTACCTTATCTTTTTATATTTTAAGACCAATAAATATATTTTTAGCTGAATGAAGGTCAGCAAAAAAATCAGTTTGTATCTGGCATTCCGGGCCAGTGAGCGATTTAAATCTCTTAAGCTCACGGCGACCGCTCGGGCGCCACTCCAAAACTCACAAATCTTTCATAATCTTGCGAGATCCTGAGTGGGGCGTTTTTCATAGTGAGCACAGGGGTGACCGAAAACTATCGAAGAAGAATATTTGTTTCGTTTTCGGAAATACTGATTGAATACATTTTTAATATCAGAAAAATAAAATATAAACGGTACGGAAAATATGGGACCAGTAAAATGATTTGTATATTTCGAAGCCTACACGTTTATCCACAACACTTTTAAATGATTGAGTGGTTTCCATAAGTAATGAAATGGCCCCAAACAATGTGCCCGAAATTTTTTCGTACACGATTCTCATATTATGTTTACCTATACGTTACAATGCGGGCAGGTACGAGGGGTATTCATAAGCAAATACAAGGCGAGGGACCCCATAATTTTCGGTTTGCATTTTTCCATCGCGACCGCGAACTCGATTTTCACTCCCAAGGGCGAGCGGACGGTCGGCCTCAAAAATATTAATGAAAATTTTTACATAAATTTATTCGACAGAGGGGCCTATACGTCGCTCCGATACAACGGGGTCCGCTGCTGTTTTTTATTTATTAATTTAATGGTATTTTTGGTCTAATTACCTAGCACCGGTATAATTCATTGGTTACGCGTAATTAGTATTTGTGAGCGTATGTGGAATTTAATATTGTTTTATTGTGTTCGGGTGTTAAAATGTTATTTTTATTTATAAGGAAGATATAAATAAACATATTAAACGTGTACTTAAATAAAAAATTTACATCATGGATTGTAAAAAAAAAAAATATATAGATATAAAAACTAGTTAAATTAATGATAATCTTTTGATGATTTTGTTACTAAAGAGAACCAAAGTGAATTTGATATTTCGAAAATAAAATTCTGAATAAAAAACAATGAAAATTCTTCTTCCCAGGAGAGTATGACATACATATGCCTATATCTAAAACAAATACATCAATATTAAAGTTGTCTGACCACTCGAATACAACATTTGTACATATACACATATATGTATAACTCTCGACCCCAGTTTATTGGACTTTCTATAAAAAGCAAAGCATTCTTGGTTTAACCCTTCACCGGAGGCTTCAAAAGAACAAACGCAATATATCGGGGGCTCGGCTTAATTTGCCCGCTACCTAACTTTAATGCAGGCCCGCTCGAATGTTCCAAATTACTCTGCGATATTTTTAACGCCCGGAATTTGACCGTTTTAGGTTACGCGAACAATATTAGCCAGATTGTTATTGGGGGTACGTACGATTAAGATTCTTGATTAAAAATGAACATTTCGGTTGCTTTAATTTTGTTATCACGGCGGCTTCAATCAGAACGGGAACGAATAAACAAAACAGGGGACGGAGATTCTTAATTTGCAACGTTGCGCTCGGACTTAAATTTTTTCTCCAAATGAATTTCCCATCTTGGGGGACATTGGCTTCTTGCCGTGTTTACAGAGAGCTCCCGAGGAGTCCCACTTTGTTGTTTAATGAAATTATCGGTTTACCGAGCAAATGAACAAAGCCAGATTTCGCCGTCTACAGCTTGGTCAGAAAAAGGGAGAGGCTTGTTTTTGTTTTCCTCGTAGGCGCTCCGAATGGACTCCTTTGTGGTATTCCTTGGCTCGGCACGGTACTTAATCAATTATTATCGATTCATTAATTTAAGATGCAAAGGGGATTAATGGAAATTTGGAAGGCAATTCAAATAAACCCACTTAGAAGAATTTATTAATTGTTTATATGAATCCTTTGTATAAAATCTCACATACAAAATTATTACATATTACATTCACACGCTGAGTGAATTAAGTGCATAGGATATGACTATTCCATTTTGTAGATTTTATGTGTTAAATGATAATATTGAATATTAAAGTTCTGTGCTACTTCATAGGGAATCAGATGCACTACATTAGCGTTTTAAACTCATTTATAAATATTTTTAAAGTATGTATTTAATAAAATATCCTTATATTATATTTTTTTTCTAAAAATGAGTTTGTAATCGATAAATTGAATTGTGAATTATTATATAGTTAGTTAAGTTTTAGTTGTAGTTATTTTATCTTGTGAATATTTCTTTATGTAATTGAAAAATAAATCTTTTCACCTAAATCGAACTATACCAAATTTTTATAACAAAAACTTTTCTGTTCAAAACTTGCCCACTGCATGTTCCGCACGTTGATACGTACCAATTAAGAAAATAATTGCAATTTACCTCCTAGGAAAGGTACGAAAGAGAATGTATCTGCCCTCTACGACTCTAATGGTCGTTTCGTTTAATTATATAAAGTACTTAAGTAAATGATAGCTAATCCAGCCCGTGGCCCGTAAACAGGAGGTGTGACTTCTCACCGCCGACAATCTGTCACTTCCATTTCCGGTCCTTTTTCTACAATTCTTTTATTGTTGCCTTTTACAGCGGAAAGAATTCTTTCTTTTTTTTTTCTTTCACACGATGCCTGCAATTGTCACCCTCCCGGTGTTTGTTGTGAACCGCTGATTAAATACTGATGAAGGTTTTTTTGTCTATTATAAATAAAATTTATTAGTCACCTTTTAGGATACAATTTTGTTGTTTGTTTTCGCTACATGTAATAATAGTTTTCTAATCAAATCATTATATTATGTAATATAATTCTTATTACGTATGTAGGTATACTTAAATTATATTTGGCTCTGTCTACCTAGAATTTGCAATGTTTCCGATAAGGCTATCGCGATTTTGCGCAGCACACTACAGGAAATTCTACCAAGCAAACTGAAATGAAAGTTCTACTTTCGAATTCCGTGCCAAAGATATTTTTTGCTTAATTATAAAATCAATGCAAACATCTCTCTATTTTGTTGGTACAATATTTGATGGGTTCGTCAAATATTTCGATTCTAAATTATTTTTTTCATCCATGTCGTCGGCGTGTTGGGGAAAATTTACATTTAAATAGAACATCTGCGGGCCGATTTTACCCTCTTAAGGCCTTCATGGCGTTTTTCTTACCCGCTAATTTGTAAATCGCTTCGTAATATCGAAAAATTAAAATGCTGATGTCATATTTTACTCTCTATTTATATGCTAATCGAAACGTCTTAGAAATAAGCGAAGGGATGAGTCCTGATTAAAATATCAATAGGTAATTTGTACATAATATAAAATCGTACCGAGACGTGTAAGAAATGACAAAATTTAACTTGAAATAACTGCTCATAAAGTTATACCAAAAAATGTATATAAGATATTACAATACAGTTCGAAAACCTTTCAGTTGTGTCTCTATCCATCCACATATGTATGTATGAGTAGAGAATCTTAGTAATATTCAGTTACATCAAACCCACAATAAAATATCCTATCGCCACGGCTTACAAGAGAAACGGCGAGACATTACAATGCAAAATTTTCCTCAGCACAACAAGTGTGATGAGCTTTAATCTTGACGCTCATCCTTCAAGGCGTAACATCGCTGCAATTATTGCGAAGGGTTGAGGGACCTAATGCCGCAATATTCGTAAATTAAGAGCCTTCGCCGGCGAGTCTCGGTAAATATTATTTTTTTATGTTAATAACCACCCGATTGTGTTAATAAAGCTTTACATCTCGTAATTAGCCGAGCCATTGTCTGCGAGGCGGCGAAGCGAGACGGTAGATGAATTGAAATAATTCCGTAGATTTCTATGAACTCGGATACATAATAATCTGCTTTGTAGGATTTTGTTTTCAGTTGAGTTTTTGATTTTTAGTATTCTATTCTAGTATGAGTGTATGATATATGTATAATACTAATTTTCCGAAATAGTTTAATTCATTGAATTTAAATTTCATATCTTTATATGATTTAAAATAATTTTACTTTGTGCGTTCCTATTTATTTAAATTATGGATTTGGAGCAATTCTATTTGTTTCCAAATTGATGCGTCATATCCCACAATCTAGCACGCAACATCGGGTCCATTAATTAATAAATTAAACAATGCTCTTAATTCCGAAGCGGCTTGAGCCGCAGCGAAAATATTTGCCATGTATAAATTCAGCGGAAGATGAAGACAGCCCTTCAACGCCGGGCCTTCTTTATAGCTCTATTTGTGTATTTTAATTACTGTCATTATATGCTAATGACTCCCATCCCTTTTTCTTATCCTCCTAAATGGGTTATTGCAGTCTTATATCTATATTCCGCAGTTTTGTCGAGTCGTCCCGAAGATTTAAATAATCATAATGGCATCCACGGGCTCGGAAGGATTATTCCTCTAATTTTTTCCAAGGGCCGAATGTTTTGATTAATTGTTTCGGTGCTGCTCGGAGATTTCGTTGGTAATTTGTTTTGTGTTATTAACTTGACGAGGAAGTCGTTAGACGAGTCAGAAAATTAGCCTCCCTTATTTGTGAATGGATCATCGGTGTGTAATTTTTTACTGTCGTTTGTTTATTTTTTCGATGTTTGTTAATTCTAAGACATTTTGTAACATTACAATTTCTTAAGTTTTTAATAGTTATGTGTTTTTCTTCATACGATTTCAACTTCTTAGCAAGTTGGCAGCAAAGCATCAAATCATAACTTTTTAGCCATGTAAGATTTTTGATAATATAATCGGAAAAATTAGATCCAAAAGAGTATGTGTATTTTATAATTCATGACACTGAGTTATAGACATATTTTGGTTACTAAAAAAAATCTTTAAGAACGTCAACAACACCATACAGTCCATGTTGATAGGTACAGTATTTTATAATACATTTCGTAGCTAAGTATAAACAGTTCTTAAAGTCTCGCCGCAGATGCAAATGAAGATACCTCGCGTCTTAACGACACATTTTCTTTCCCCACACGCGGAAATCGCGGAATTCTTTTACATAATCACGTGTTGAAAATATAACAGATTTTTAGAGGGGCTGATCAACTCGTTTACGTATGCGTCGTACGTTGGTGAATATTATGCTTACTTACTTGTATTTAGCATAATCTTCGGCTGATTGGGGTAAGGGAAATAGATTATTTTAATGCATTCGGCTTTGGATTTAACCCAAAAAAAAATACAATAAAATGTAAAAAATACACTTGTTTTAAGGAAAATATAAATCTTCTTTACATTTCTTAATACAATAAAATTATAATTAAAAATTAATATCTTGAAAACGATTAATAATTTCTTCTGAACTCTCAATAGCATTTTGTAATAACTTACAATAACAATAGTCTTTTTTTTAATTTTTAAAGATTTTAATTATTCAAACCCTTATTAATGATGGCCAGTGTTTCGATAGGAACCACTTCTAAAAATTAGTCTTTCATGAGTTGCCTGTTAAAAGCGTCTTTACATCGACAGTAATTTCACCGTCGTCGAAGACATCGCCTGTCCATATTTACCGCGCCGTTCCTTTTTACGAAGCAACATTTCGTCGTGTTTACGACCGTCACCTCTTTATTGTCATGTTGTAAACGGGGTTAATATCATGTTTTTTGAAGGAAGGTGCGATGCTTTATATTTGTAGACGCGGAAGCTAGCAATATCATAAAACAAATGATTATTTGTTAAAGGCGAAAATAAAATTATTTCTGTAGCATATTTAAGGTGATTTATTTTCCAAACGATTATATATGTGGATATGTGTATCTATTGATAAATAATTTCATATATTATGTTATAGTTATTTATCTAAGTATTTGTTTATACAAGAATTATATCGATGTATCAAAGACATAAAAAAATGTATAACTAGTGAGATTAAAATGTAGGTACCTAATTCAGTAGTGATACCATTTACCAATACAATAACATACTTACTATCATGTTAACAAAAAATTAAGTTGTTAAGTTGTTGTAAAGTTACGTACCAATAAAGAATCTTAAATGGAATTTTATAAGCTTAAATTCCGTTCTCCAAGTATTTATTGCCATTGAAAATTCAGTTCTATATTCAGAAATGTATTCAGACGTACGAACGCATAGCATGTTTCCTTGTCGCATTAGGCATAAGTAGTGCTCTCTCCTCGCCCTATTAACGGTGATATATGCGACGATTCTTTTCCCAAATCCTCGAAACAGAAGGGAAGCTGTGTCATATCGCGCGCGTCGCTTAGCATCGACATTTCGCATGTGTGACTCGCTAATTCCGCGCTGATAAATGATATTCCGCGGTATTCGAATTGGAAATATTCGCGGAATGGAATTCTTTCCTTTTGAATTGAATCTTTATTGAATTGAATATTTTAGATTTAATAGTTTTCTGTTAAATTCATATCTAATTTTTAGTTTTTACTAACTTGCGGCTTCGCTGTTGTTTTTCATATAAATGTGCTTTCGAGCACTTTTTTACGTTTTAAAAATGGAATTTCGTAAGATCCTTGGAAAATCTTTAAACTGTAGAAGGACTAGTATTGAACAATTTTATGTTATACGCGGTATGATTCCAGAGATACCGTAATGAATCACGTATCATGGTAAATCTGTTTTATGTACTTAATACATATACATATATGATTGTTAGATGTGTTGATTCAAAAAGTATTAAAACGATTTTCCAAGGTAATTCTTGCCGGGAATGTTAAGAGTTTAAGGAACACGAGATCCACGGAAGGTGTAGCCCCGCGGGCGATCCGTGAAAAACGTAACGCAATCCAGACTAATAAGAAGCGAACACGGGTCCCAAACGCAATTCACGTGTTCAGACAAAAACCGATGTTCCCCTCCGAAGACACCGTGTGTGATGTATGCAAAAAGGGAATTGAATAAGGTGATTTCGTTCCGCGGGTCGCTCCCGTAGGAAAAGAATCCGGTAATGGCGAATACAATAAATTTTCATAAACAAATTGCGATTTGATGGCGGCATATCGGCGCGGCGCGTGCTCCCGCTACCAATAAGGATTGATAGGGAAACAATGTCGCGACACTGATTGAATGTCAATTTGCGGCAACGTGTTGCGGCCTCTTGCCGGAATTCCACATTAAGCTAGAGTAAATTACAGGATGCTCCCTATGTGGCACGTAACGAGTGTGTGGTTGAAAGGAATTACGGAGGAGTTCGCCGAGACTTGTTCAGGGACTAATAATTTTGTCTTTCAAAAGTTTTATTCTCCTATGCGTTAATTAGCGCCAAAGAAAAGACTGTGTAAATGACGATTAACTTATAAATGTCAAAAAGATATGTACATACTGATAATTTTAATACGAAAGTAACTCTTTCTGTCCTTCGGCACGTTTGCAGACCAGAACCTGTTTTTACCAGAACTAGAAGTAATTTTTACTGACTAGCTGTTGCCCGCGAATTCTTCCGCGTTGATTATACATATGTCCGGGGAATTCACAAATTGCCGCCTTCATTGTAATAGTATGATGTTACGCGTGTATTGCGTACCTATATGCGTCAAAACTGCACCCAATGTGTTCACGCCTTTAGTCTATACACTCTATAATATGCATTTTTTTTATGAAAAGAAAAGGAGGCAAACGAGCAGACAATTCCACCTGATGCCAAGTGGTCATTGTCGCCCATAGACATCTGCAACATAAGGCATGCTGCGGTTGCGTTGCCGGCCTTCTGGGAATAAGTGCCTATTTCATTGATAAACAAAATCGCCGCTTCTGTTACTGTGGAAACCTCCTGGATATATCATATCTCGTATTCGATAATGCGACCACGTCGCGCTAACGATGTATGGCGACAATCTGTGACGCGTCACTTTGAGATGCGAAGCAGGCGATCGGCATGTGTGGTTCGTCAATAAAAAAACTGAAATTGATATAAAAATAATATCTTCATATTGATGTTATACACGTATTACGTATTGTTTGAGGGTATTTTTGTTGATGCCTCTTGTGTTTTATTTAGTGTGAAACATACACTTTGAAAACATCGGTGAAAACGTTTTGATCGCAAGACGCACGTGTCATCTATCAACACGGTGTTTTAGCCAGCTTTTAAAACTTGGTGTTTATTTATAAATCCGTGTTTCCTAAGTATACTAATGATTTTTAAAAAGTATTTTTTACACTATATACTAATTACAGTAATTAAATTATAGCTCTATCTTTAAAATTACAGATTTCTGACAAAAACATTATGGTAATGTGCTTATTTTTGGACTATTTAAGCGTTGCAGCGCTTATGCGTAAACATCAGAATTTAGCACAGATAAAATTCCGCTTGAAGCGCTATAAGGGTGAAATTAAGATAGTAATGTACACCTGTGCCTTGCTCAACATTTACGCGGGTATAAATCAAACCCGCGACCCCGCCGCAACGTCGTGAGCAGAGATCATTATTTAACGAAACGCATAATATAAGTTATGCGAGTTTTTATTCAGCAATTAGCTTTCACGAAATTTTTTTATAAAAATTTAGGAAATCCTCCCTTTTAAAAATGAATGCGTGTGGGATATGCCCAAATGTTTTATACAAGGATATACATTTTTTTGTTCTTAATTTGATGTCACTTTCTGTTTATTAAAAACGATTAGTAACCTGTGCTTTTAACGACAGCAACGTACTTAATTAATCATTTAGGATAATATTTTATAATGTCTTTTTTTTATTCTTACCGTGAAAATCATAAATTTCGTCATATATTTTAAGTCCAGAACTTTTTAAAATATTTTTTAAAACGTTTTGTTCCTCACATGTTTCCTCACACACATGATGATCACTTACCTGCGGCACTCAGCGGAGGCGTCACGCTCAAGAGTTTTGACTTGCAAAGCAGCCTCCGAGATTTTTCAGAAGGGTGGTAATGACTGCTTCATGTGTTCTGAGTCTTTTCGTATGGAGAGAACCTTTTTCTTTTAATATATCGAACTTTGTAGTTTAGAGTTATCTATCAAGCAGTGAAATTATTGTGTAAACACCCTGCAATTTATGTTTTTCTCAAATATAATCTTTCACAATTTGTTTGACAAAGGCATTAAACGTCGTTCGTTGTCAAATTGTTTTACAAAATACTTAATATTTTATATATAAATATTTTATATGCTCGATAAACTACTCGTGTGTGAAAGTTTTCCCGGCGCTTAACTCCGATTCGTACATAACAATACAAAATAGTTACGAAACGACATCAATAATATGTCACTCGACACATTCCACGTTCAAAACATAAACAGGGGCTTCTCATTAAACATTCAAATATCATTTCCTCACGTATAAAGGAAACGGGTTTGTAACAATCCGTATTGTTTCAGATCTCATAACGTGTTGCCCTTTGACTCGGCGTTTCCACTCGAAGCGGTAACAAAACGTCGCCTAAAGCCTCCTCCACACTCGGCTAGCTGCCTGCGCGTCACCTTTGATGCGCGTATGATTGCCCGAGCCCGCGACACATTGGATCTATATTGTTGTCTTTTTCAAGTTTCGTAATAAGGGATGAGGGTGTATTAAAGCCTTTTATCCGGCTCGTCACGCCGGGACGTGGGGTCGGGAAGGGGTTTAAGGTGAGCAAACATTAGCTCTTTTACATTTTTGCAATTTCATCTACGACGCCTGACGGCTGTTTGCAGTAGCGACTCGGAACGGGGTCGCCGAAGAAGGTTTTCGAGGGTTTAACGACTTTCGAAAAGTTTCATATGTAAACGAGGTACAATTTTCGTTTACAGATTTACTAGCTGCGGGAGCTCCGTTAATACGACATCAAGAAATTTGGAGTGAAGTTGAACCGGCTATTAAGCTCGCTAGGCCCGAGGCCAAGTCTCATAGCCGCAAACTGCAAATCTTGGCTGCATTCTCGAACATTCCAGAAGATGTAGCTCGGATTAAACGATGCAGTATATTTACAATTACGGTGCATTCGCCGGCAGCTCCAGGCAGGCAGGTAAGACTGCATATTTCAAGAGAGAGACAATATTAGCCGCAGCGCTCGAGTGGAAAATGAGACCGTTTTTGGTGCCTAATTTACAGTTCTAATGCGGGGAGCATGTTCATTGTACTAAAGTGCGGGCACATATCGTTTCCTGAATAACGTGAGTACGTTTTAAAATGCATTCCCGGCGCTGTTTGCGAATTTGAATACTAAAATAGTAAGAGTAAATATTTGTCAGCAGTATCCTAACAGCGCGTATCCTGAGATTATGAACATGATTAAGACATTTATGCAATAAATTAGATTTTTTATTTATTTTACAAATACAAACTATTTTTTTAATATCATTTTGAATTTTTATTGTTAGTGAAGCTCAAGCTTAAATATATAACTTAATGTAATTTATCTGAAAACGTAACACTATTTTTACAAATGCAAATTTATTTATGCACTTTTATTTTTATTTAAATAATAATAATCAAGTCCCTTTTTATATTTTTGGTAGATAAATAAATTACCTTAAAAGATTAAAATCAAAACAAAGCGTACGGTGCACTGTTAATTGCCTATAGTAACAAATGAAAAGACACCGCAGAGCCGCGGGCGACCGCGACCCGCTCCCGTTTCAGCGATTACAGCGCTTTAGCAGCGCTGTTTCATGCTTTACTTTATTTATTGCCATAAGTTTATGTGTTTATGTATTCGGAATATCTTCTATTATTACCCATATATATTATGCCTTGGTATTTTTTAAAGTAAATGTTTTTTTCTGGAATTTGAGATTAAAAGAGGTTATATGGAGTTTAACTTCTAATTTAAATGGAAAAATTTATTTATAAATCAATTTTAATATTTTAATTTCAATATGCTTCAATATTATAAGATAACAAATTAACAATAATTAAACATTTATGCTCTGATTATCATTATTTACTCAATATTTTGAAATTATTTCATAATTTTTAAATCGTATAATATTAAATTTTACTAAAGCGCTTCTTTAAGTAAAGTGCTGCAGAGTGCAAGTTATCATGGAACAGCTCATAATTCATTCGTATCTGAGCACCAGCCCCGCTGCATCCTGAAGACGCGGCGCTATCACGCGATCACTCTTCACGTTTTGTCTCCTCGACCTGCTCCTAACGGCCTGCCTTGGCGTATAAATCTAATAATAAAAAGGGTGAGTCTTTGTTTATGGTAATGATAATAAAAGCAATTCTCTTCATAATCAAAAGTTAGTTTTCCTAAATATGGAAGAAACAAAATAAAAAGATCGCATATACGAGTATTTAACGAATAATATTCTAACTTCATTCCATACACATATGAAAACAACAAATGTACAATCAAATTACAATAAATAAGTATCGTAACTGTTACACCTCGTTCACGCTCAGCTCATTATTCTGAAAGCACGTGAGGCACGAAACCCTTAAAATTACATTCGAAACAGTGCTCTTAGCAACTTTCCCATAAGAGCCCATTATTTACGAAGCCACCGTACCATTAAGATTCTCCACATATCTTCGAAAGGCGCTATGGTAATTACGGGTCGCCATTTTATCTCGCAACTCTTCGCGATTAGAACTCGCGTGTTCGCTCGGCTGCACGTAGAAATAACAAGTCCACGAACTAAGTTCGTTTCTGAGGAGCGTTCTGAAATTAATTCGGATGGAAGATATCGGGCGGCGCGATAGCGGGCTCCTTCCGCGCCATTTATTGCTCGTGTGGTGCTCCGTATCGGTGAAGGGGTAAAGAATATCAAGATGTAACGAGCGCCAGCCGGAAGGCCCGCAAATGAGCTCGCCGACTTATCTGCGTTAATGTGGGCGAGGGTTAATTTCGTCTTACATGAGCAATTTGAAGATATCGCCTCCCGAACTTACAATTGTACTGTGTACGATTTCGTTTCTCGATTTCGCGGAGCGCGGTGAACGGTTTAGTGTAAGTTGCTCTACTTAAATATTCGCTAAGATTTCGTCTAGACAAAAGGAAAATATGGTGGGCGTCTGCGGAGAAAATGAATGCGGTAGCGCGCAAACATGGATGGATGATGAGCAAATACGTAGTGTGTATTAGGAAATGAAATTAAGTCTCAAGTGCAATCTCGTCATTGTGAATCGCGGTCTATTTTGCCGCGGCTATGTGCAGTTCGTCCACAAAGCGTGGTGGAGGGAAGGAGCTAATCTATTGTCGGACAGCCCCCGGCGCTCCAGATACCGCGGAAAACTTGGACAGCTTGCAGATTATTTAACTTATATTTTATTTAAAACGTAGCTTTAATAGATAGACGATTTAATATTTGATTTCAAACTAGTAATTTGATTTTTACCTTAGATGGAAATAGTGATTTGATTAAAAGAAAAGTATTATACTAATATTCAGATATACAGGTATAACAAAACTATTGTTTTAGAAACTATAAATGTTAGTCTAGATTTTCTGAAAGTTTGCTTTACAAGTGAAATCTTATTTTTATTCAAATTTTGAGTGTATTTATATATTTTATTACATTTTATGTGATATTTTTTCCTAAGTATATTGACACATTTTTTAAGCAGAGTTGATATAATTTATCAATGCTTAATTAAGTAAAGGACTATACTACAGAGAGACATATACATACATTTTAATACGTTTTTAATGAGATAACCCTTTCAGACAGATGTTGTCGGGTGGCTTCTTTTGTACACCACGGACTGAATGAATTAATTCAGATATGAAACACTTATTATTTCTTAGAAACTGAAGATTCCTTTCTTCAGTTTAGCTAAAAGTGTATCTAGCTTGACATACACGTGCGCGTAAACTAAAATTCCAAACATAAACCAAAAAAATCGCCTTTAAACTTCGAACAAGAAACATTCTTACTCTTATCCTAATACAATTTCAATAGCAAAACCGTCCAGAAATAATAACGCAACCGAAGAATTTTCCCACGCTGAAATATTAAAGAAATCCGTTAAAGTTGCTCATGTATTATGCGGCGCGGATGCGAGGGCTGCGCTGCGGACCGAACTTCCAGCACGTCCTTGTTCTAATACATATTTTGTGACTCGAAAATTTTTAATTCCCATTTTTGTTGAATATATTTTTGTTCAATTTTTCGGTGACGTTTTGTCTCTTTTTGAATTTTATTTTAGAAATGCTTTCGAAGCTTTTCTAGTATTTTTTTGTTTTATTTAAAGTAAGATTTTGCCTTTGTCATGTCATTTTTGTGTTTATATTAAAAAAAAAAATAGATGTTCAGTAAAAAAGCAAACAATTTTCTTTTTGGTTTCGTTATCGTCATACTGGTATTACGAGATAAAATTGTCAATTTGCTTCTTTAACGGTCGACGCTTCATTACTGAGACCATTATTAAAACAAACTTTTGTAGTGTCCTTTTTCAAGTTTATATTGTAAAATAATACCTAAACATAAAATGTATACATACAACACAAACTAAATCCTTCGTCCATTAAGCCCTTAATTGACGTCTGGATGTCTGTCTCAAAATATTTACGGTCCATTTTGTGCAATTCGTTCGTGAAATCCATCCTGTTTAC
>DVVJ01000341.1:0-15919 GCA_018234505.1 Junonia neildi neildi
CCGCCCCGAGCGGGAATCGAACCCGCGACCGCCGGCGTTAATAGCGCATTCAGCACCACTACACCAGAGCGGTTGTCTGGTGTAAAAGAGATATACTAGAAGTAAAAACAATAAAATATTCGTTACGATTAACTAAATTATGTAATTTTTATTTACGATAAAATTATTATAAAATAATTCTTTCTAGAAAAAATACTAAAATTGAATAAATATGTTTATTAAATAACAACACAATCTTTGACAAAGAAAATGATTAGTGCATGTTGCTATCTGCAGCCCGTATAATTCTTAATAGAGTTTAATAAAAAAGTCATGACCCCGATAAGGTAACTTTAACTGCTATTGTTACTTCAATGGTGTCAAATCACGCCATTTGTTTGTATTGTTAATCAATATAATAATAAAATTTATTTTCCATTTATGGAAAAACGATGAATAAAGAATTAACGTTTATTGAAACTCAATTTAGGAGCTCTTGATCAACAATTGCTTTTTAATTGTTTAATATAGTGTCGCTATTATTATGACAATGATGTCTAAAATATCAAATAGATTTTTATTCTATTCAATATCATATTATGATGGCAGTAAATGATTCACACTTCCATGACAATATAAAAGTATTATCTCACGCTTTTGATAAAATTTTGTAAATAATTAAATTTCTATATTTTCTTATTTTATAATTTTAATCTTAAATTCAACGCTTAGGTAGTTTTTACTCGACTTACCAAAAAGGTTGTTACTAGTTAATATTATTTACGTCTATATATGTATGGGGTCGTTCAAGTATTACGTAACGCAATTTTTGAAGATTTTAGACCCTCCCTCCCCCACAAGTAACGCACAGTAACGTTGTTCTGTACCCCTGCCCCTAGACGTTACGTAACATTTTACCAAAATTTCAAGGTGAAAATGGTCACTAAAATAATTTTCGAGACCATTTTCATCTAAAAATCACAATTACGTCGTTACGTAACGCGTTGTTGTTATACCCCCTCTCGGCCCCATAACGCACCGTAACGTTTTACAAGGCCTTCCCCTCCCCCCAAACTGCGTTACGTAATACTTGAATGAACCCTTACCTAATTGTTGGATTAAAAGTTTGAGCCTTATTTGTTTAACATCTGTCATGTGTTAAAACTTATAAAGCTGTTCTATATATTTTCAAAGATTTAAAATACCCAAAAAAAGTAATATAACAAAGAAATAATATAAAACAAAGAATAATATATTTTATTCAATTAGACTGTTGGAATCTTTTGAATCGTCAATTTACATTTTACCACCGGTTCAATTTAAGAATAATGTAAGAGCTGTTAAATATGGACATGGATGTTTAACATGGCATATTTTTGTAAAATTATTTGAATACATATAATGTTATAATTATTTTTTCCGTTTTTTTATAAACATGCTTTTTGCCGTAAAATCTGATAAAAATGCGTATAGATATTGCAAAACGTTTGTTGATCAAGCTTTCGTTTAAGTATTTTCTGTTAATTAATTTGTAGTCATTAGAATAAAGTCACAATTATATTATTCCTTATGCCGTGAAACAATTACCACTAATAAATACAATTATATGTATAATGTGTTCATATTCACTAGCAACACTGCCGGATAATCCTTTTAATTGTCTGATATTTATACTGTACCTACATTATATATCTAATAATGTATGTGGGAATACCGTGAAAATGTAACTAAAAATAACAAAAATTTAGTATACACTTGTAGTACTATTTTTCTATCGTTGGTATAAAAAATTAAACTTGTTCTTAAATATCGAATTCTACGACTAGTATTATGAACATAAATTATTAAAATAAAATTACAACAACAACATTGTGTCATTCACAAAAGTAATAGTACATTTGTATTTGTAATCGAAAAATAATTTAAATGTCGTATATTTGTTTTTTATGTCCCATAATTACCATATTAATTATTAACAAAAAATTTTAATTTACAACAACTTTTTCAATTTTGATTTATATAATTATGATAAAGGTAGATTCAACCAACTTCATATTACGAAACGTGTTTGAAACACAAGTCAAATTAGAATTTGCGCATGTCCATCGAAGTAATCTCAACTCTGATTGGTAGATACCTATTTTTTTATTTGGCGCAGCATTAAGCATGATTCACGCTACATCGTGTCACGACCGGGCCATGCCCCGGACGGGTCCCGGCCGGGGCACGGTCAAACATTATGAATATGATTTTGTATGAAGGGACGGACAAGCATGAATTACTTCATACAAAATGTATACCATAATGTTTAACCGGGCTTCGGATGGGGCCCTGCCTGGACACGGCCCGGTCCCGGCACGGTGTAGCGTGAATCCTGCTTTATGCGCATAGTTCAGATCATTCAAGTTTTGTAAGTCGGACTATAACAGCACGTATTTTTCCATTTTGTCCCTCGCCATACCATAAATATGAGCATTTGTGTTGATAACTACATTATTTTGTAAAATTATGTGTAATATGAAGGCGTGGCTTTAAGACTGAATATGAACAATGATATGATATTAATGTTACAAAATGTATTTTTAAAACGTTTTTAAGCTTGCGTTCAGGTGATGGAAATTTTAGTGTCTGATAACAAATGCATTTTTTATCATCTGAACGTACTTAGTTTAAATGATATTTAAGAGTGTTTGCTTTCTATTAAGTCTCTCTTTATAATAATGCTAAGTTTTTCGATTTCTGTAAATATAAATACTTTGACATTAACTCACGCGCATTTAGTTTTCTAGAGGACACTTGAGTTTTTTTCACTTTTTCTTGTAAATACAATCAATTTCCACCGACAAGGGTGTCGTACTGAAACGGTTGTTGCATATTAATATTATGTAAGTGTGATTTGTACGGACCAATGTAAATAAATAAAGGCATTTTGTTTAACATATAGTTTTTTATTTCAAATCAATTACCGTGATATGTGGTTACTGGCAGTGACAAACGGTTAAACGAAGCAGCTATGATATACAACGACCATACGTTATATTTAGTATTGAATGAATGTCTAGGAACATGGTCTACACATAAATAGATTATATAATTTAAATATTTTATCTATAACGAAGCAAGCGTAAAAACTATGCCTACTTAATTGGTTTAAAGAATTTTTTATTTTCTAATTCTTATTTTATAAATAGCTTAATCATATAATTATGTGCTAAGGATAGTTTATACGTTTGTGCTTATAAGCTTATAAATTAATAATAATACTTATGAATAAATGATATACTTATAATAGATTACACACGGAATAAAGCTAATAAGTAACAATAAGCTATTACAACACTAGGATATGAACCACTATTTACAAGTAAATGGTCGATAGTTAAACACGAAGACCATAAAATATTGCTACATTGATTAATACTTTGTAGAAGACAATACACTTTAATTATACATATAAATTAAAACATTTCTCTACCAATACTAGATAAGCAATATACATTCTACAATTTTATAAGGCACTCGGTGCATGTCTTATTTAAGATTATGTAATTATATTTAAATTTATTATAATATCTATAGGGAAGCACGAACTATCGATCAAGCACACATATAGGTTAATATAATGAACAATCAAACTTTTATTACGATTCAAATAGCAAATTAATCAACAACAACAATATACGCTAGTATTATAACTATTGAAAACAATGCAAGTGATTTCAGTCAATTCAGTATAAAATAAAGATACAGGATTTGGCCAAGCACTTATTTAAATGATTTAAAATTGGGATGTGACTTTATTGTTGCTCTATGTTTAGCGCCGATCGGTGGTGTGGCGGCAATGTGGCTTATTTGATGAAAATTGAATTCTAAATACTTTGTAATACGACTGTAATTCGAATAATGATGAAAGAGACTAAGTCTTCCAAATTGATTTTATCTCGCCACTACTGCTTCGATCGGCGCTACTCGGTAAATACTTGGAAAAATAAGTAAGGAGTATGATCAAATAATAATACATTTTGCACATCAATAACATTGAAAAATAGATATAATAAAAAAGTGTTTTATTTTCTACTGATGAAAATGGTAATGTTAATAGTAAGTGAGGCGTACTTAAATGTTTGTAAGGCACTTAACATTTTATCTCTCAATGTATTTAATGCAATGACATTGCTGTTTTATTGATAATTTTGTACAGTTATCAGTGCATGTATTTTGTTTACTATCCTACCTTACCAAGACAATAGTGTTATTAAATTATTAATATTGATTAATTATTGTAAATACATAGTATAACATTTATTCTACCAACTTTGTTAAAAAATATTGCTCATTAAAAATTATAAGGCACCATTTGGGGCATAACTACGACTATTTACTTAAAAGTTATAAAGTTGTTTTAACTAGCTAATTATGCTACGTACATCCATGTAGCTAAATGCGTAAGCTTTAAACAACATATAATTTTACATTAAGTTTATATATAAGTATATTTCTTACTAATTAAACTTTAAAAAATGGTGCACTACAATGTAATGTGATTTAAAAATTATTCCTATGTGAATCATATAGAGTACCTAATATAATAATTGTGTAGTTTAAAGATATGAAGAAGTTTAACAACAATTTACTGTATAAAAGCTCACCTATCATTGATTATACAAATCCTATACATTAAGAAGGAATTTTTTTTAAATTAATAGTAATTTTGAATACAGCTAATAGTTATCATCATAGCAACTATTTGAAGGCAGCTCTTGTAAGACACGGCGGAGTTGGCTTGAGTCTTCTTGGCTCTGGGGGACTCAACTTTGATAGTTTTATTCATCATCCAGTAGTAGACGTCAGTTAAACCTTGGTCGTTTAGTTCAGGTCCCACTGTTTGTCGTATCCGTTCATTGTACGCGTTTAACCAGTTTATCTGTGACGAATATTTACAAAATTTAATTATTATAAAAATCTATACTCTATATAAAAATACTATGTATAAAAATCTATAATCTTTGATGTAATTAGTTACATAGCATAATTTAAATGTGGAATAATATTTGCTTTTCTCAGAAGCTTGCCCACCATCGAGAGCTTAAATTAATTTTCAACCGTCGTAATTGTATCAAGATGTCCATTTTCCATAAAAGCTTTTAAGCCTAATAACACTCTCACAAATAAATTGTAAAACAAATAATTAGATTATTTTACAGATTTTCATAGAGTTATACGATACTGTCATAGGTAGAAAATTTTTAAGGGTTGTTTTTCTTATTTTTACTAGCATAAGGATTACTTATAAAGAAACTCACCTCGTATTCAGTAAGAAGGTTCTTGTCAATCAGCTTAGGTTCGAATGGAATGAGTGTCGCCTCCCGGAAACCCAGGTAGTTGTTAGGACGTGCTACAACTTCCAAAACATTGCCTAACTTCACTCCGAACTTTCTGGTTTCATACCATGCAGGTTCTAAAGAAAAAGTAAGAATCTATATTATTTGTATACCCAAACAAATAATTATGTAAAAATTAAGTGTATGTAAATAAAAGTTTTTTTTTTACGCACAGAGAAAACAGAACTGTTTAATATGCATTAACTAAATAAACAATGACACAAAAGTAGCTCCGATAACATCGACCAAAAAAATTTCTTTTAAAATTGAAGTAATTATACATTATATGACGATGGAGGATTATATATGAAAATATGTCTTACCAATAGTTATGAAGTAACCCTCTCTAAACGTATGAAGGTTTGTATCTTGCCTGTAGTCTATTACAACGGGATCTGCAATTTAGAATTTTATGGTAACTTGCCGTCAGTCATCACGACGTTTTTTTTGACTTGAATTTTACCGAAATTTTAGTTATTTCAAAAATTGTAACCCAATTGGAAGTCATGTCATCTCATTATGTCATAATAGTAGGTATTATTCACAAGCTACGAGTAGGAGAATCACAACAGCAGCTGGGTGTCTGCAGCGTGCCAAACGCGGCGAGTGAGTGCACTACCCTCGTGTACGCTTCACGCTCCTCCAGAGATAGATGATCTCTAGATAGATATACCTACCATAAATTGACGTAAATAACGGCTTACCTTCTCTACGATTCAACGCAGCTGTGTGTCCTTTGGGATGAATGTAGTCTCGTTTGAAGCTCCACAATAGAGCCAGTAGGTGCCGTTGGAAGAGTCACGGGTGTCTGCAGCGTGTCGAATGCGGCGAGTGAACGCAGCACGCTTGTGTACGCTTCACTCTCCTCTATAGAAGTGATACCTGCCGTAAATTGACGAAAATGACGGCTTACCTTCTCTACGATTCAACGCAGCTCCCACGCCGTGTCCTGTGGGAGGGATGTAGTCTTGCTTGAAGTTCCATAGTGGTGCTCTCACAACGGGGTCAGTATGTGCTGCGGGTAGCGTCGCAGGAGTTTGCAGTGTGCCGAAAGCAGCTAGCGAGCGGAGTACGCTTGTATACGCTTTGCGCTCCTCTCGGGATGGTGTGCCGTAATGCAGCGTACGGGTCACGGTAGTTGTACCCTCTGGGAAATATTGTAAGTATTATATTTTAGCATGACTGATATTTTTGTGATAAATTTATCTTTTTAATAACATTAATTTCTAAAGAAAGGACTGTATGGATATTTTAAAATTATTTAATTAAATTGTATTCATATGCCTATTTTTTAATGCCTATATATACGAGTACATTCAGTTCCTTAAATAGGGTTTAAAATTTATCATCAAAAGAAAAAAAAAACAAATAGCTAAATAGCATAAAACAAACCATCATATTGTCCCCCAGATTGTATCACCAGCGTGGAATTAGTGAATATCCTTCTATTGGTCTCGTTGGTAGCCCTGTACTCAGGCTCCGCGGCGTTGGGGCCGAACGCTACCCTGGTCTGCATGGACAGGCTCACATAGCCGGCCTGGGTAGCGCGAGTGAGGTCCACTTTCATTGCTATCGTCTTCTCGTACAGACTCGATTTACCCTAAAACCAATTTTAGGTCAAAAGAGATTCTTTAATAAATTCAAGGCCTTGGTCAGTCCTTAATTTTAATTCGCTCTTTTTTTTTGTTAAATAATAGGCGAGTCATGTAACATGAATTTCCCAGAGAAATTAAAAAAATGTTGCGAACTTAAAAAGGAATTTGGGATAATTAAAAAAGTACGTCTTTTTGATTCTCCAATTTTCTCTGTAAATATCTCAATACTTTTTTAAAAAACCGTATAATGTCGTATTATTACATTGATGAAATTTTATAACGTCGCTAAAAATCTAACCATAGTTTCCATGTAACACATGACCGTGCACATCGCGACCGCATCACGGAGATGCGCTTTTCTCATTCCTTTTATTTCCGCCTGATTCTTCTGCGCCTTCAGGTAAACTATCGGAGACGGCTGGAACAGTCTCTTTGACTGCGGCACGCTCTGAGCGATTGCGGCTGATGCGCCCCTTTGGAAGGTACCGGCTGTTGGTATTAGGATCTTCGTCTCCGTGGCTCGTCGTAAGTCCGAATATATCGTTGTGTATTCGTTCACCCTTTAAAATTTATTTTCAAGAAATCAAACACATTTTTTTTGTATTATATCTCAGGTCATATTTTTATTTTTCCTTTATTTAAAATCTATCAAACAAAAATAAGATATTGTATGATGTGGTTTTTAAATACCTTGTGCAGTTATTAGAACCAGGGAAACAGTTGTAAACAGCAAGTATTTCCCGAACGGGCATGGAGAGTTTTCCCGGTGGTGCGTACACGCGGACGTCCTTACTGCTTATGATGACAAATGCCTTTAGAAGAGGAGCATAGGGGTTGTCCTTTCCGCGAATGTTGAGGAGCCACGCCACTTCGTCTAAGGCGGTGACCACCATCGCGTCCGCTCCTATCGACCGCAACTCGTTGCGAACTGCCCAGACTTTCTCACGCCAGGTCACACCTGTATATGCATTAATAGGTACATTTACAAGAAGTCACAATTGTGCATTAGGTACACCTACTCTCATAATTATTATCTGTTTTATTCGTTCTTGTAACTAAATCTATGTTTTAGTTTGTGGGACACATAAATGGCCTGTGACAACGACCAATCAAGCCCAAAAATAGATCCCATAAAAAGAGTAACCATCTAATTTTATATCAAATAGAAAAATTTCCTACTTTTATAAATTTTTGTTATTTAATACTGAACAAGAAATAATTTTATAAAAGGCACTACAAAGAAAACATTACAGTCAAAATTAAAATTATTAATCTACTGTTGCACTAAATATTTTGAGGTTGACCTGTATATTCCATCTTGTGTAAATTAGCGACGATTCTAGAGAATTCCGGTCGTCGTTTCGCTGGGTCCATCTCCTCGTTCCACAGCTGGTCGACCAGTGTCGGCATGTGGACGAGTTGCAGGCCCTCACGCTGCAGGTTGGCGGACAACATTTGCCATTCGCCGACCGAGGTGAGCCGGGCGTCCCCACCGATTCGACCGTTACGCCCTGGACGCTCCTGCTTTAATAGAAACTGAGTGGTATGGTTTCTTATGGATTTATTTATAAATAAAATAAAGAGTCGGCAATGCTAATTGACAGATTAAAATAAATTATATAGGTTTCAGTATTGGTTTTCGTGGTTTAACTGTAATAATAATTCATAAAATATGCTAGATTTTAGAATAACAATTCTTTGTTTGTTACGGTTTTAACAGAACTATAAATGCCTATTATTTTACAATTCGGGTCTTAGTTCACACAAATGATTACACTGATAAAAGATGATTACAGCACAGTGGAAGTTACAACATAGTATAGCACGTACAGTAATCCACTCGGTGATCGTAGGCTGGCTGGGGTCATCGCCATCCAGCACGAGCCACGCGCAAGTCAGCGAGGCCCGGGCGCGGCGCACATCCCCCGCTGGTACCCATATCGCAGCCCCACCGTCCGCCAGCACAGCTGCTATACCTGGGCCTTCCCAGCCGCTGATGTACTCCAGACGACGCTCTTCGGAAGACGGTTCTTCACTCTGATTATAAGGATTTCTTATTAATTTTTTTTTGTCATTTTGTCATTTTTTATGTATATTATTTAGTATTGATTTTTTTAAATCTCAGATTTTAATTCATTTTATTATATGTATAAGCAGTAGCATAGCAAGTTAGCTAACATGATTGAACCGGAAAGACCTCTAAGGTTTTGCACCCCTGCGGAACCTGCTGCGCCTTGAGGCACTTTGCGGTTGGTCATTTGTTTGTTTGAAGGGATCAAATCGACGGTACTTCTTCTCATTACTTTCATTAATTTGCAATGGTTTGTTGTGACTCATTTTATGGGTGACATCTTTTTAGGAACTAAGTCGATGTTGCACGCCTTCTCGTCACAAATTTTTATTCGTTTTTGCACCTTTTATATTTGGGTATAACCCTATAAATGTATTACACTATTATTCTTATAAAAACTTACCAAGTGTTCATCACTGTAGAATACAATGAAGGCATCGAAGAAGGCATTCATTTGCGTATAACTAGTGTTTCTCATAGCACTGCGCAGTTTGCCGAGCGGCGAGGTGAGGCTGTTCGCTTCTGCGCATATTTGGGGAGGCAAACCCGTGGCCAGTTCGGGGGTGAAGGTCGGGGCCGCTTGAGTTGATGTGGTGGTTGGCGCAAGAGTTGATGTTGTTGTTGGTGTTAAACGAACACCACAGGATACTGAAACAAAAATATTGAGGATTTTTCACAGCTGTGAAATCAAATCCATCTCCTCCCTTTTTGGTATTTGCGGATGCTATTTTAAAAATTTATATAACCTATCACAGTTCTAACGAATCCATCAAAATCCGTCTAATGGTTTGGGCTGTAGGGCGTGCCAAAGTAATGGACAAACATACATATATACACGCATACAAACAGTGGCGGATTAAGCTCTACATCCTATTTAACAGCTCAACGAAAAAAATAATGTAACTTAGGTAAGTAGGTACTTTCAATATTTCGCACCCGTGAAAGAAGAGTCAACTAATACAAAATATCTACCACTTTTAAAATTGCTATAATGTCTAAAATGTAAAAGTGCATTTTCAGGTACACATTTTTTGACTAAGGTGACTCTTCTTCTAGGGGTGCGATTTGTATTCTTCCGACGTAAAATATAAGCTGGTTGAATATTAAAAATGGTATGTAATATTAAAAATTTAATAATATTTTTAAAACAAAATATTATTTTGTTATTGTTACATACATACTTTTTTTTCATAAAAAATATCTTTGTACCTACACTGTCTCAACTGGATTATTGCGAAACAACTTGCAAGAATAACTTTTCTCATTCAACATGCAAGGAGAAACATATATCGTCATCTCGCTCACGAAGGATGTTATTTCCTAAAGCGCCCGTCAGAAGGAGAAAGCGGCTAGCGACAACGGCGGCCCTGGCGCGGGAACGTACCAGGAGCCAAGCGCTACGTGGGAGCTTCAAGGTAGAAAGCTTTAGAAAGTTCACGCGGGAGACAAGGATGCAAGAAGGGCGGGTTAGTGCCTCTCGCTCTAGCACCCTCCCTTCGCTCAAGATCCCTGCTGTGCTGTTGGATTTTAGTCTCTTTCAAATTACGTTGGGGCGTTACGTAGATGGTAATATAATTTTAGTAGTTGGAGTTGATAAGTTTTATTTTATTTACATTTGTAAGGAAGTGGCAACTTTTCATGTCGTGAATGATCTATAGGGATGTGTAGTGTAAATCAAACCAGACCAGGAAGCCTTTAAAAATGACAAAATAGGAAAGAAAATTAAAGTAGAAGGAAAACATTGCATATGGTAGAGAATATTACAAAAACGAAAAAAATTGCGGATGATATGACGTCGGGTATTTGGAGGCTTGGGTGTAAAAAAGAGTTTATTTCGATTTCCGGCTAAAATAGGAGTCCTATAAAAATGTATATGGAATAAAATTTGTAAATAATAAAAAGATCCAAAACTTTTATATTCGTACTTATCAAAAGATTGGCTTTTTTTTTAAAGTCGGTGGGCTTTTTGTTCGTTGCAAGCTCTACTTTCGTATGATGTAAAAATAAATTTTCCTAGAAAATGCAACAATGAAATTTTCTTACTGTAATTTTTTTCTGTTACTAATAGTCAACTTTTAACATTAAAATGAAAATTGGATCTATTGGATCTATAACTTAATCCGACAATCCAATTCCAATCAAAATAGATATTGAAGTATTATCCTAAAAACATAAACAATTTTCTGGTTTTATCCTTTTGTCAGAGTTGTTACCAGGTTTTTCTGTAGTCAAATCAATAAAAAGACCTGAGATGGTCCAGTGAATAATAGTTATAGTCGTAAATATAAAGTAAAAAGTTTTAAATTAAAGTAAGAATTACTTTGGCGATAAACGAAAGCGTCTGTCGACATTCTATAACATTTAGGCTTTACCCGCAAGGTAAGCCCCACAGCGTAATGTTTTATTTTTTTTTTTACCGGACTTGTAAAAAATCTAACGTTAAATACGAGGTATATTGATTTTTTGTGCCACTTCTTACACTTTCCTTGAATCATCTGTTTTCTCTTTTCCAGGAGGTACCCAAGGGATGTAGACAATTGGAATGACGTCAATAAATAACAGGAATGTAGAGACTACAAGGAGGTTACCTATCTTTTACTGTTACTTAGCTTTTATCCTTATAAGTTAAAACTTCATATTAATACGTATAAGTATAGCAAAAATCGTCATAGTAAATGTGCATATTAATTACGTAGCATTTTAAACAAAGCATTTATTGTATAATAAATAAAATCTTTGCATACGTAGAGATACGTAGAAAGAGGTAAAGTTATCATTATTTCAAAGGATAATGGAACGTATACACAGAATATAACATTATTTTTTAATTAATTATTAACTTGTAAAATAAATTGCCACATAATACATTCACTTACAACAAAACATTCAAACAAAAATTTAAAAACTAATTTACAACACATGTTTACTGATTATGTAAAGTAAGTAAGTTATGTTTTTTTATACACTTCATTCCTATCCCTTAGGATAGTCGCAGAACATTCCCAAAGGGACAAAATATCCTGCGAAGTACCAGGGTAGCAAATTAACATAAGAGGTTGTTTATCGCATCGTCCTGCGTAAGGATAGGCGCTCAAGGATAACGCGATACGACCGAGGCGTTGCATATTGCAGCGGGCATTCACTTTGCTTGTACACCTACCTACGGATGTTTATTATCAGTATTAACGTACATTCCACTCACACATCTACTTCAAAATAAAAATTAATTGCTAAAATTCTCATACGCTTGGTTACTTTTGAGACAAAAGAAAATACCATAACGTAATTAGAAAAAAATGTATTTATTAAATAGTAGGGAAGTAAAGAAAAAGTATTGAAAAATGGAATATTCATTTTTCATATAAAAAATGAATATTCATTTTAAAAATAAACAAAACAAAAGTCTATTTAAAGCAACAAATAGTTTACTCCAACTTATTCTTATTTTAAATCTCAAAATAATGAAATAAGACAGACGCACAAAAAAAAAACAATTACGAGTGTTGAAAAATAAAACAAAGAGAGGAAGGAGAGTACGAGTAAGTACGCTGCAAACAATGGTTTGCCCCCTTTTTATACTAGGACAATATAGGTCGGCAAGAGATAAGCTTTCGTGAAGGGTACAATGAAGTTGCGTGGGACGATGGCTGTCGTCGATTCCACATTTCGCTGACCGAATTAAAACACCCATAGTTTTTGGTACCTAAAGTATTCACATCTGCCTATTGAAGTATGTATAAACAAAATTAGTAAAATAGTTAATTTAGTTAGAAATTCTAATTTTCAACATGTATAAGTTGTGAAACATGAATTTTATTGAGCGTAATTTTTATACAAAATTGTAAACAAAAAGTAGATATCGTTATACACCAATATACCTCAAAAAATCTAACTAATTATAAAATTAGTTAGTTTTTTTATAATTTATTAATTTTATAGATGTGGTTAGTTAGAATTGAAAATAAAATGAAAGGTTTTTATTAAGTTCTTAAAAGTAAGGAAAAAAAAGTATATTTTATTAATCAATTCTGGGTAAATAATACTTTTTACAAGAAGTTTGAAAAAAAGGAATTATTCCTTTTTTTCAAACTTGGCGTGCGATTGCGTCACATGACGTCATTTTTTACCAGGACCTCATAACAGGACAGGAACTCTTGTTTTTAAGCAGAAGAGGGCTTTAAAAACAAGGGTGTGTAGAGTCCTGTTTAGTGTTGTGTTTGTATCTCTACAAAATTTCTTACCGAAACAAATTGTTGCAAATTAAGAATATTTTTAATGTTTAAATTTACATATCGACAGTTGAAAGGCTATTTGATCTAATCGCCATTTTGTAAAAGTGTCAGGAGAGCGGTTTAAAGTTTTGATTTTTAGAAAAAAAATCATTAAAAAAAACTACTGAACAGATTTTGATCATATTCATACAGTTTATGTAGAAGTCCATTAGAAAGGTCTTAGAGTTATTTTTATATAAAAATATCTATTATTTTACGAAATTTATGTCGCTTAGACCAAAATACATCGTACCTCGTTTATTTTCGGGTAAATCAAATTGATTTAACTCAAAGCTAAGTATAAAAACTGAATAAATTAAATTGATGTAAGCGTTAATACCCAAGTGAAATAGAACGAATTGAAACGGAGTAAACTCCACTTCTTTTTACAATTTCAATAAGTTGTATGAGTTTAAGCAACATGGTAATGTTCAATTGGAGCAGAGTAACTTGATATAGACGACTATCAGTATATTAACAGGAACAATTAAAATATTTTTACTAGGTTAGAATAGAAGGTACTAATTCTTTTATTATAAAATTATCAATAAAGAAAATAATACAATTATCAATTTTGGTAACAATTGCTTTTACCAAAAGTTGTAAAATACTTTAACAATATTATAATAATGGTAATTTTCAGTATGTAGTATAACAAAAAAATGAACAAATGTTTAAAACATTGTCTCTAGCAACATATATATGATTTAAAATAGATTTTTGGTGGGTTAAGTAGTGATTGTATTTAAAATTTTATTAAAATAAAACTTTATTCTTATACCTACTTTAATTTTTATTTAATCACCAAAATTACAAATACCAATATTAACCAAAACGATTCAATCGTCATAATGTATAAAAAATATAAATAATTTAAAACAGTCTCAGCGCCAATTTTTAACTCTCTAATGGAAATACGAAATGGTTCAAGCGACAAAACTTATTCATTCTGACGCAGTTTAAAAAGCATCAAGCGACACGATAACGCTTTTTGCAAAACAATCAAAACGTCTTAACTGGCGTTACATGTTCATCATTGTAACGCCTTAATGATTTAAGCGACAAATAAGCAAAATTTAGAAAAAATATCCGTAGCCTAAGTGACGAGTTTTACAAATTGGTTAATTTTGTTGTCGCTTGGATAAATCGCTTCCAAAATGATACCCATTTTGCCATGGGTATTAGGCGCCAATTTTTTTTAAATTAGAAATTTATCTTAACAGAAGGAGAAAAGTTCGCTGATTCCAAATATGTATATAACTCAATATGTCAAAAAATGGCGCTTAGATCAAATAGCCTTTCAACCGTCGATATAATATATTTTTGGAAAAAGTTAATTTCATGTATGTATTTTAAAAAATACGCAATGAGTATAATAATAATATTTTAATATATATCTTTTTATTGTTACAATTTGTTTCATAATAATAATTTGAAAAATTGTACGCAATGCCATGCAACGTTCTTTGCATCCTGTTCTCTACATCCTAGATTTCTAGAAGATTCAGTATTGTAGGTATATGGTAATTTACGTGATCTCTTCTGAAAATTAATTCTTGAAAAAAAAAACTAGTTGCGAGCTACTTTGTGTTAAAATTGGTACAGACTCTCAGCTCTGGTTCCACTTACCATAGGTTTGTGATATATGTTTTTGTTAGTGAAAGATGAATTACAAATGCCTTATCGTATAAGTATACCGTATATCATATAAGTATAAGAAGTGCTGTAAATTTAATATGAATGTACTACCTAAATAATAAAAAATAGTTCATGTACGCTACATTAAGTCCGTAACTTTTCCCATTACCTACATGCCTTTTAAGACTGCGGTGGCAGAGAGCGTATTAATTACACTGGGTTACAAAATTGCAACTTTTGTCTGATGAATGACTTTTATCACATGATGTTTACTAATTTGCCGCCGCTGATTCCAAATATGCACTTATTTTTCCTGTAACAGCTCTCGTTTAAAAGTTATGACCATCAGTAAAAAAACGCTATTTTTCAGCATTAATTTGCTGATATTAATAAAAATATTTAATTTTTCTAATATAATTTTCTATGGAATCATCAAGAAGAGTATGTTTGAAAGATCTGAATAATTCTTGTTTCATTTGCGAGGAGTATATGTTGAAGAATACTATTTAAATATGACAGCGTTCATAAAATTCGCTTACAAAAATGACTTTGGTCATCGACTAGAAATAAAATACAAGCCTTGGTTTTAGTTAAAGGTGTGCAAAACGTTCATTGAGTTTCTAAGTATATGAATAAATGAGAAAAATAATAGATTTATATAAGAAACCGATATAATTCGGAATGAAGCCATGAACCACCAAGACGACTGTTCTTTGGTGAACATAATAAATAAGAGAAAAATCGGGGGAAATGAGAATATTCTGCATGTATACGATTGTCTTTAGAGGTTTTTTGTGCCCTAAGACATCACCTCGACCTGAAGATGATATGTCACAGAAGGAAATTAAGTAATTTGAGGTGTAAATTAACGTTTGAAATATTGACTTAGAAAGTCACCTTAAAATGCAAAAAATATTCAACCAAGATGATTTAAATAATATCAGAAGCTTTACTAATTATATGTGACTATCAAAGTCTGAAAAA